>PVIU01000060.1:320138-527598 GCA_004026605.1 Ondatra zibethicus | reverse complement strand
CTGGAGAGGATGTGGAGTAAGGGGAACTCTCATCCATTGCTGGTGGGAATGCAAACTTGTGCAACCACTTTGGAAATCAGTGTGGCAGTTTCTCAGGAAATTGGGAATCAACCTACCTCAGGATCCAGCAATACCACTCTTGGGAATATACCCAAGAGAAGTCCAATCATACTACAAAAGCATTTGTGCAACTATGTTCCCTGATTTCTTTCTCCGTATGTTTGCTATTTGTATATAGAAAGGCTACTGATTTTTGTATGCTGATCTTATATCCTGCTACTTATATCCTGTTGAAAATGTTAATCAGCTTTTATGGTAGATTCTTTGGGGGCTATTAGGTATAAAATCATATCATCTGTAAAGAAGGATACTTTGGCCTCTTCATTTCCTATTTATACTGCATTGATCTCCTCAGCAGTCCTACTGCTGTAGCTAAGACTTCAGGACTAGATTGAATAGGTATGGAAAGAGTTGTCCTTAGCTCATTGCTGATCTTAGTGGAAATGGTTTGATTTCTCTTTGGTTAGGATAATGTTTTCTGCGGGTTTGCTGTATATTGACCTTTGTTATGTAGAGGTATGTCCATTGTTTCCCCAATTTTTGCAGTACTTTCATCATGAAGGAGTGTTAGATTTGCAGTACTTTCATCATGAAGGAGTGTTAGATTTTGCCAAACAACTTGTCTTCATCTAATGAGATGGCCATATGTTTCTGTATTTTACTCTGTTTATGTGACTGATTATGTTTACTTAGTTATGCATGTTAAATCATTCTTGCAACTCTTGGATTTATCCATATAGAATGTGGTGTATAATCTTTCTTATGTGAATTTCAGTTTGTTGGTATTATATTGATAATTTTTCCATATGTGTTCATAAGGGATATTGGTGTGTAATTTTTTGGCAGGGGAGGTGTTTGTGTGGTCTAGGTATTGGAGTAATAGTGACTTCATAAAAATGATTAGGAAGTGATCGTTCAAAAAATAATTTCAGGAATATTGGCATTAATTTTTCTTTGAAGTTTCTGATTTAATTCTGTGCTGAATCTATCATGCCCTATATATTTTTGGTGACTTTAGATTTTTAATTATTACTTCTTTTTCACTAGAATTTAAGGTGCTGCTTAAATTGTTCATGTCACTTTTATTTAATGTTGGTAGGTCATATATGTCAAGAAATTTATTCACTTCCAGATTTTTAAGTTTGGTGGAATACAGATTTTTAAATTATGTCCTTGTGATTCTCTGAATTTCCTCAGTGTCTCTTGGAATGTCCCCTTTTCAACTCTCATTTTATAAATTTAGATCTCCTCTCTTTCTTTGGTTAATTTGACTAAGGTTTTATCAGTCTCAATTTTGTCAAAGAACCAAAATTCATCATTTCATTGTTTCTTTGTATTGTTTTTGTTTGTTTGTTTCTATTTCATTGATTTTGGTCCTGAATTTGATTATTTCTTCCCATCTACTTTTTTGGGATACTACTTTTTCTTGTTATTTTAGAGCTTTCAATAGTGTTGTTATTAATATGAGATGTCTCCACACGCGCGCGCGTGTGTGTGTGTACTGAGTGCTATGAACTTTCCTCTTAGAACTGGTTTCCTTGTATTCACATAGGTTTTCTGTTTGTTTTGTTTTCATTTGCATTCAATTCTAAAAAGTTTTAATTTCCTTCCTGAGATCTGTCTTGGTTTTCATTCAGTGTTGACTTGTTCAGCATCCATGATAATGCATATTTTCTATTTCTGTGATTTTTGATATCCAGGTTTAATCCATTCTAGCCTTATAAGATGCAGGATATTATTTCAATTTTCTTATGTCTGTTGAGACTTGCTTTGTATCCTAGTATATGGTCAATTTTGGTGAAAACTCCATGGGCTACTGAGAAATAAATATATTCTTTTGTGTTTGGATCTAATGTACTGTAGATGTCAGTTGGGTCAATTTGATGAAGGGTATGATTTTACTCCAGCATTTCTATGCTTTATTTTTTAAGTTACCTGTTTATGGACAAGAGTGGAATATTGAAGTCACCCACTATCAGTAATATAAGTGTCAGTATTTGATTTAAGCTGTAGCAATATTTCTTTTACAAACTTGGTTGCCCTTGCATTTGATACGCATATGTTAAGAATTGCAAGGTGCTCTTGATGGATTTTTTTTCTTTGATTGACATGTAGCGTCTTTCCCTATCTCTTTGATTAATTTTGGTTTGAAGCCTATTTTATCAGATACTAAAATAACTATGCTATAAAATAAGTTTCTCATTCTTTTATTCTAACCTAATGTCTATCTTTGATGGTAAGGCATGTTTCCTGGATGCAGCAGGAAATATAGATCCTGTTTTCTAATTCAATCTGTTAGTATATATATATTTTTATTGAGGAATTGAGATGATGAGTATTGAAAGATATTAAAGAGCAGTGTTTATTTTTGTTATTTTCTTGTTGTGGGATGGGCTTTTCTCTTTCCTTCTTTTGATGAACTGTTCTGAGATCATTTGTGTCTTCTTGGATGTAGTTAACCATCTCTTCAGGCTGAAATTTTCTTCCTAGCGCCTTCTGTAGAGTTGGATTAGTGAAAAGAAATTGCTTAAGTTTATTTTATAACAAAATATTTTTCTTCCTCTGTCTATTATGATTAATAGTTTTTCTGGGTAAAGAGTTTAGATATAGAAGACCAAGGATATGGTCTCTCTCTCTCAGAGTTTATAGAGGTTTTTTTAGGCACTTCTGGCTTTCAGAATCTCCATTAAAAGGTTGGGTGTTATTCTAATGGACCTGCCTTTATATGTGACTTGGTCTTATTCCCTTGCAGATTTTTATATCCTTTCTTTATTCTATACAGTCAGTATTTTGATTATTATGTGCCATGAAGAGTTCTGGTTTTATCTGTTTGTATTCCATATGTCACTGGTGCCTTAATAAGCATTTTTGTTAAATAATATTTTCTGTTCCTTTAACCTGGATTTATTCTCCTTCCTCTATGCTTACTATTTATAGGTTGGGTCATTTGTAGTATATCTAATTTCTTGGATCTTTTGTGTCTGGATTTTTTGGTTTAACTTTTTTTTTTTAGGCTGAGGTATCCATTTCTTTCACATTGTCTTATATGTCTCTTCCATGTCTGAATCTGTTGGTGAGGCTTACCTCTAAGGTTTTTGTGTATAATACATACATACATACATATATATGTATGTATATGTATATAATGACACTATGCACAAAAGTAATACAAACTCAAGCTAGGCAAACCCTAGCATGGAGTAGCAGAGGTAGACAGCAAGAACCACTTTAAGATGAATTGCTATTGGCATCTGATTGCTGCTGGAAAGATGAAATACAGTTTTTTTAAGAGAGTGATCTCTTCTATATGGTCCACACTGAAGGGTAGGCCCCAAACCTAGATGTCAGACAATACAAACTGGACTTGATGCTTTTAAAAAAAACATAAAGACAGGAGGAAATGGGGTAGGGAGAGGGATGAAGAGAGCATGAATTTGGGTGGGCGGGAATGTAGGGATGGAACTGAGAGACGTTGGGAGAGGGGGTGAATATGATCAAAATAATTGTATGCCATTCTCAAAGGTTTAGTGATAACATTATTAATAAACAAATAAGCACTATTATTAATAATAAAGCATGATTAGTAAACAAAAAGGTTATCTTCACAATCATGTAAAGTTTTACTTTTTTATTTTTGAAGATTTTATCTTCAAACTTTTAAAAATTATATAAATTCACAAGATTATAGAGGAAGGACTCTTGAAGTAATCATGGCCAGTTCTCTAACCTCACAAGGGAGGAAAAAGAGATACCAACTTACTTAGACTCAATGTCATACCCTTAACCCATGACCAAGATGGAAATAAATCTGCCCTGAGGTACTGGTTCTGCCAGCCTTCTTTTGGTATTATTCACTACTACTTTTATGGTAGAGCTATTATTAGATGACAGTTGTCAGAGACATAGGGTACAGAGAACCCCAGTCACTGCACAACCTAACATCTCTAGATAAATAAAATATCCTGAAGAATTGTTTGCTGAAGATTTGTAAGGAAATGACTGTGACCCAGGCTAGTAGGACATGGACAGTAAATAAAGCAACGGTTATGAGACACTTCAGATTTCCCATATCCTTTGCTATCTTCCTACTTTCAATTTAAAAGTAAAATTTGCCAAAGAGTGAGAGCAACTAGGAAGATTCAGACAGTCAAAGGCTTTTTCTGATTCCCAGAACCAACATAGAAAGCCTGCTGCAGCAGAAGGGTTTCTATAATAGAAGCATGGAGGGACAGAAACAAGAGGATCCCTGTGAATTCTGGTCAACTAATTTTGCCAAATTAGTTAGTTCCATCAAGGTTCTGAGAGACCCTGCCTCAAACAATAAAGTGAAAAATGACTTAAAAATACACCTCATTGACTTTTCACACACACACACACACACACACACACACATACAAATTAAATTCATCCCATAAGATTTCATGTAATACCAACCTGTGGATTATTTTCTGTTCATCTGTTAGGGGACCTTCTTCATAAAAATAAAAGTTGGGGAAAGTTTATTTTGTGTCTCCAGAGACTATGTTGTCTCGGAATTAATTCCTCTGTAGAAAAAAAAGAAGCCACAGTTGGGGCCCAAGGTCAGAAGTCACAGTTGCTTAATCTTATAGAGCCCAATCTAATGACTTAATGCAAACAAGATCCTCTATCCAGGCAATTGAACGTTTCAGACCTAATATTAGCTATATTTTGGTTTCTTTATGTCAAATAATGTCAGCTTACCTTATTTGCCGGTGCTCATCTCAGGAACTGATTTTGACAAGTAAAATTCAAGCCTACCTTTCCTACAGAAAATGCCTTGTCATTCATAAGCTCTACATCAGGTGGTTTTGACTCTTACTCTATGGTTTCTTTGGCAATGAGTGATTCAGACACCCATGGCCAAAGGTTTCCTTGGGTCATTCTCATGACCAGTTCATGAGGATTTAGTGAACATTTATGAAGCAGAGCTGGACCAGCTGCAATGTTTCACTACAAAAACTTGCTCCCATACCTCTTTAAGGAGCTCTGGAAATGAAAATGAGATATTTGGAAGCCAGTTCCATGGATTTCCATTTAGGGATTATACAAGGACCCATAAAACTTTCAGAGATACAAGTTTTCTTTGCAATGTTTTATTTTTTTTGTAGTCTACAACAATTCAGAATTGACACAGAGATGGTTTAGATAACAAAGATGGGTCAAATTTGGACAACAGTATGGTAAGCTACTTCACAATTAGAAGGCAAGCTGACCAAGGAAAGAAAACTAGCTACCAGTTTGCAGTGATTTTCGTCTTTGCTATTACAACTATGTTACTCTCAGATTAGGACAAAACAAGTGTAACTCCCTCAAGTGCTTCAAAGTGGCTATCACTTAAGAGAAAAACAAAGAGGTTATTCTTAGTAGAGAATTTCTATCTCCTGTTGCCTTATAATCCCCAGTGTTTCATTTGTCTAACAAATATTTGTCTAATAGGAATGTATGCCTAGGGTTGAGGCAGAAACAGTAAAGATGCCTAAAAGATCTTACAAGGGGACATTTTAAAGGTTAACCTATGAGCATTGTATAAGAATATGTTAAACTTTTACAAATTTCATTTTTAAAGCTTTGTCTCGGTGCATTGCCTGGTCTTACAAGGTCAGGTGACCAATTGCACTTCTACAAAGAAGCTAAAAATTGAAAATAGAGGGAAACAGGATGGTTGCACTGTGGAAAAACAATACAGAATATCTGAAAGATATCTGAATGGATTTCATTCTGGACACAAAAAGTACTGAGGAAGAGAACATTCAAACTGGGAGAAATAGAACGAAGGCACGATATCTTCACAAGAGGAAGAGATAGTTGTGGTTGGGATTGGTGAATAGGAAGATACTGAGTGAATGGCAAGGTCCAGGTGGGAGATGGGTTATAGATATGCCCATGAGAACAAAAAGGAGCATCATCACTCATTCTTTTAGATTTTACACTCACTTGCTGTCTTAGTTACATTACTATTGTTGTGAAGAGACACCATGACCACAGCAACTCTTATAAGGAACACATTTATTTGAGGAGCTTGCTTACAGTTTCAGAGGTTCAGTCCATTATCATAATGGTGGGGAGCATGGCAGCACACACTCATATGTAGTGCTGGAGCAGCTGAGAGTTCTACATCTTGTAGGCAACAGGAAGTTGACTGACAGCCACACTGAGGGAAACTTGAGCAAAAGACACCTTTGAGCCCACCCCCATGGTGACACACTTCCTCCAAAAAGGCCACACCTCCAAATAGTGCTACTTCCTCTGGGGGCCATTTTCTTTCAAACCACCACATTTACATGCTGTGATCAGGAAATTGATGAACTAAAGCTGTATTGAGGATGCAGAATTTGGATGGGAAATAAATTGGAAGGTAGCTTATAGGAGGTAAATAAAACAGTGATGTGATTTTTAAGTAGATTCGTAGATTTTGGGATATTCCTTCTCTCCAAAGATGGAGTCTAATTCTCCTCCCTTGAACATGTACTGAATTATGTAACTTGCTTCTAACAAACGGAATGTGGAAGAAATGATTGGGCATAACTTCTGAAGCTAAGTAGTACCTGGAATAGCTTTCATCTCGCTGCTCCTCAGTTCTCCACTTGCTTAGAAATAAAATCTTGTGTGGACAACCAGGCAGATTCACAGTGACGTCCAGGTGAGGAACAAATTGAGACTCCCTCACCACCCACACAAAGGAGCCACCTAGACAGCACATGCTCCAATCCAACAAGTCATATAATTTTATGTCTGGAGATACCTTGATCCTGCCTTAGAAAATAGACCTTACCTCAAACCTGAGTTAACCCATTTCTGAATTTCTGTGAGGATCATCAACTATGGACTGGTTTGTCAGAGTGTATTAGATGATGATTATAAATGATACCATCATCTAAAAGCTGTCATAGCTAAGATTCTGGAATGGAACCTTAGCCATGACAGCAGTAAAAAGGGAATAAACACAAACTAATATAAGAGATAAATCTTGGTGATCATTGTACAAGTGAGTAAGAAAAAAAGATCAAATGCCTCCAAGGAAAGATAGAATGCTGCTACTCATGATTGACAGGAGTACAGGGAAAGGTATTAGAGAAAATAATCTTTTCATTTTATAGTTGAACAATACTAGATTACAAAAGAAGCTACAGTGCAAATGACAGAAAGTTGAATTTAGAAGATTGCTGAGAGATTGGTGTGTTCAATTACCCCATTTTACAGACAAAGCCACAGTAGTCCCACAAGGCCCTGCATTGAGAAAGACCTTGTACTTGGTTTGATGCCCTGCTCTTTCCTTGAAATTCTAAATCAGTTTTCAACAAGAGGCTCAGCACTGTCGTTTTGCTCTGGACCCGGAGATTTAGAATCTAGCCTAGTGTATGCTCAGCTTTTTCCCTGTCGATTCTGGAAGAATTATTTGATGACTGGAGGATTGTCTGCTCTTACTACAATGCTCAGATAAGGCCAGAGAGAATGGGATGGTTTAGTTCTTACCACACCAGATTGTTCTCAGCTAAGCACGATGTTCCCATTAGTAGCCATTTTCCAGCTGGTAAGTCACCATGATAGCAGTTGGTCTAAGATACTATTTGCATTTAAAGTGCTAATGGGCAACATCGTTGAATCTCAAATATGGGTTCTGCTTCAAGAAGACAGGAATCTCACTGTAGAAATGCTATCCCACCAGGAAATACCAAATCTACAAGCTGGAATGTTATATAACATTGTGCACTTTGTCTCAAACCGTACAAGTTTATTGACAGTGCAATAACCTGGAGCCAAATATTGAAGAAATGTTATGTTCTCTGTGAATTCTAGTTTCTGATAGTAAACTGGACTTGTTTTTCCAAAACTAATACCCTTGAGCAAGAGTGAACTATTATGCCAAAACCACATAGTTCTTTTATTAACATACAAAGTTTGATAAGAATAGAATATAGATATTTAATCTACCCCATTAATCTGTAAAATCTTAATTTCAGCCTCCACCTACTTCATTCTTTCATGAGTAACCAATTAAGTTGAAGAGCTTAAAGCACTGTAACTTTACATATTATTATAGAATATTTGTAAGCATGTTTTATTTCTAGAGCTCTAAAATTTAATTATTCGATACTTTAAGTTTCGTTTATTGCAAAATAGAAAGAAACAACTATATTAGCAATAAAAAGCAGTGGCAAGGCAATCATCTGTTTCAATAGAACCCACAATCATCACTTTCCATCATATTAGTCTAAATAGAACTACAAAACAAAGCATTCAGAAGCAAAGCATGGTGAATGGAAGCGGGGCTTATCAAAGTGGTGTTTATAGCTGGGTAATTAGTTAATATAATTAAGTAATTGGGGAGGCAGAAGAGGTTTTATAGCCACCCAGTATTGTGTGCTGCTCCCCAGTCTGTTAGGGAACAGAAACGAAACCTGTTTTACTCGAAAAGCTTTCAATGCTGCAATTTCACAAATGCTAGAACAGGGCATCTTAACCTTGACCTGTGGGCTTCCATGGACTATAAGAGGTTATTAACTTCCACTAAAGTTGAATTCAAAGTGCAGTGTTCATGGCATGTGAGGAGCAACATGGTATTTCTCAATCTGGAATGGAAGCTTGCCTTTCCACATGTCTCATTTCCATCTGGTCCATAAAGCTCACTCAAACCTCACTTCCTCCTGAAAACCTCTGGGCCACTGTGTTCCTCCCCACTCCCAGCTTTGGGAACACCCTGTCTTTTGTTCATGTCATCCAGGTGTTCCTTGGCACATCTTGGCCCATTTCTCAAATTTAATTGCCAGTCCTGGACAGCAGATGTCGTTATATCCGGTTGTCATATTGCCAGAATAGTACTCTCTGAAGGGAGGTCTTCAGTGAGTGTTGGGTTATTCTACTTCTATTGCCAAAAATCTAAACATCTGGAAAAACTGCCCAAATGTCCCCCTGTTCACCCTGCTTCCATCTTCACACTGACTGACTAACTCCTGCTTCATGTCTGTCACGCTTTGTGAAATATATCGCATTCGTTAATATCACTTGCACTCTACATTTATTTCAACAGAATTGACAGCAAACATGCAGTTATTGATTTTGTAAATAATATTTTTAAGGTTATCATAGTATATTATACAGTAACACTTTTTCTCTCCAGGGCTTTAAACTTTTCTTATGTCATTGAAAAATATGTAAATTATGTAAATGTGCTCTCATTTTCTCCCAAGAACCAGGAACTTTCCAGAATGTCTACTTCTCCAGTTAAACTGTGATAAACAGTACTGGAGACACCTGATTTAAACTGAGACATCTCGTTTTATTGCTATACCATCACTTAGCACATGTATGCATAAGTGCATGTACATACTCGGTACACATGTGCATTTTTTATGTAAGATGCTGTCTCCTCACTTGTGTTATAATACTAGGATTTATTTTGCATTAGAATTCTCTTCCAAGTGACTTGCACCCCTTCTCCAAACTGGAGTTCCCAAGAAATGGGAGCCAGAGTTCATGCTTCTTACAGTTATCTTTTGGATCTAGCACACTTTGTGCTTTGCAGACAGAGGGTTCATAGTACATTTTAGCTTAATTTAAAAGAGTCTTATCATGGAGGCTGGTGAAGTGGCTGAGCATATGGCTAGTACAGAGAACCCAAGTTTTGTTCCAATGCACAAACTAGGGAGTTCACAGCTGTCTATAACACTAGTCCTGGGGAGACAATATCTACTTCTGATCTTCACGGGCTCTGCATTCATGTGCACAAATCCACACTCAGACACATACACATATACCCATAAGTACAAATAAAGCCTAAAGGGAATCAGTTGTAGTGGCAGAAAATATTAAGAGAACTACAGATTTGTGCAAGAAAGAACCAGCTGTATTCTTCTTTAAGCTGCAGCTGACATACAGAGAGTGACTATGAAAGAGGAAATGCCCACCCTCAGCATTTCTGCCCATCTGGGAAATGTCATTAACACTACCAGCCTGGGCATATATGAAGCAGGGAAGACACAGGGTCCACAAGAACCTGGATTGTCTTTTCTTGATGGAGACTCACCCAGATCTTCCCACGTGATCTCTGACAAGGATGTACGCCTAAATAATCCTTGGCAGACTTTTTCTTTTCTTGCTTTCCAATTCCAGCTCTCCCCTTCAGCTTCATTGCAATTAGACAGCATCTTCCCTGCCAGAATTCTGCAGGTGCTTGCCCATCTGTGACTTAGCTAAAGCCTTCGGTGGGGGTGTTTCCTTTTCCGTCATGCTCCTGGAAACCAATGTCCCAAGGCAAAGGGCATCAGAAGAAACTCATGGTAGGCACAGATGGCTTTTAGGATGTCCAAAGACAACTTCTTCCAATCACACTTGCTAGAACCCTTTCTCTCAACATTCATTTGTTGGGATCCTACACTGAGTTTTCTGGAATGTTTTAAAGACTCAGGTCTAGCTATGGGGAATGTTCCTTCAAATGAAAACTGAGCTTCAAGTCTATCTAATCGAAAAGCTTCTCATTTCAATAGTCTCTGACAAGTGCAGCAGCCAGGAAATGAGCATGAAGTTTGGAGCTGTTTTCTGATTTTATTCACTTATTAATTTTATACAAAGTCATACTATGTAGTCCACGCTGCTCTGGAATTCATTGTGTATCCCAGGTTGGCTTCAAACTTGCAATCCTCCAGTCTCTACCTCCTAAGTACCAAGACTTATAGGCATGTACTACCACATCTACAGATTAGTAAAGAAACATTAATCTCAAAGGATTTTATAAAATGTAGAGAACAAAATTCTAGCCACTTCCAGACTAAGAACAATTGTCAATCATTGCCAAAGAGCTGGTCATCCCTCATGCTCTTTTTAAGGCTTAAAAACCTGCAAGATTCAAATATATCATCTTTCTTGAATCCTGCCTTTCTCGCTGTTCATTCTTACGTCTCCAACCTGTCCCATCAATGTATATTTTTCACGGGTTGTTTCAAAGAGTGCCTGTGGATCTAGTAGCCCTTGTAAGTGCTGGCTTCCTAGGCTCATATATACACTTGAATCTCCTCAGTGTGTGTTTTCTTACCTCCCACAGCTCTGTGTGGGCCACTCTATAATTTTGAAATACTTGGTAAATTGCTATCTATTTAGTTAAGCATCCAACTAAATTGTATTTCACTCAAGTTTACTGTAGGAATGAAAATATTACATCAGTTTTGAGTAACTACTTCAGGGAATTAGGTTGTGGGTGTATCTTAACATATGCTAGATTGAGGGGAAAAAAAAACCAAAACTAAATGCTCTTAGCAACTACCAGGAGATTAAAATTGAAGGATTCATGCTTTCATTCTCAAGCATGTCTAAGAAGGTGACTCTCAATAAAACTATGCTAGCAACAAAGTGGATTTGTGCTTTTTTATGGGTCATGGTAATGAAAAAAGGTCAGCTCACTTCTTGTGCATAATTTCTCAGCCACTCAGGCATCTGATACCCGACCTCTGTTTAAGGCAGCAGTGTCTACTTCATTGCTTCCCATCACCACAGGGTTGGCAATGTTCACCCTTTGCCCCACCATGGAATAAAAGAATTTTTTTGTTCTTATAAAAAAATTCAAAGTGTAGCTATTTCTGGAGAAAGGATAGTTTTCTAGAAATGTGGCATTACTATATAGAAAGGTAGATACTTCCAAGTTCACGTAAAGCCCTTGCCAGGTTCAGGGATAAAGTGATGAACATGGATGTAGCATTTCCCCGGTCATTAAAAGGAGTTGATGCAGTCTCATTGACCTAAAACTTCTCTAAAGGTATTTCACCTGGCCCAGTCTTAACTCACATACAAAGCACAGGCTTGAGATTCAAGGATGACAGACGGGGGTAAAGAAGGATTTGGAAGGTGAAGGGAAAGAAAAGAAGTGGGGGAAAAGAGAGAAAATAGCGCAAAACTCTACTGAGATCTCAGTTTTCAGGCACAAAAGGGAAAATTAGGGTGTACACATGTCAGCTGGTTTTCTCAATGCCATATTCCTGCAGCAGCCAAGGCCAGGTTACTTCACTCCATCACACATGCTCTGCCCACAGCGTCATGCTGTCCCTTCTCAAAATTCTTGCCAACTTTTAACTGACAATGATAAACTACAAACACAACTCCCATAAATAAATGCAAATATTCCAAATCCTTTATCCTTTGAAGTACATACCTATGTGTCATCTAAAGAGAGTATATATCCCATAGAAACCTAGAATAATGACAGAGTGACCTGGCTCACGCTACAAGATAAAGTAATTGCTCTAGGCTTAACATGAGGAAAATTATGAGTGTTCAATAAGTTTCAGTACTATAACTAAAAGGCCAGTAGTCTACGATAAAGACAAGGTAATGACTGAATGTTTTGTCTGTTCTCCTAGAGAGCATGCTTAAAGAGCTTGCTGGGTATCAGAAAAGGAAAGGAAACCTAGAAACATGTCTCTAATATGACAATTATTCTCACCATTTAACACATAAGAAAATTACAGCTCATGTGATTACAGACATGTGATAAGCTCAGAATTGCTTGTAAGTGGCAATATGGGTGATGAATCAAGATATCTTTATTACCAAGTCTGTAAAAACATAACTTCTACTTTTACTATTAGCTGGCATTACACTTAAGCAAGGCAATTCACTACCTTATGATCTTGCCATTATAGTGTTGGGACAGAGAAAATGTTGAGCACAATGTGCAGAAATTAAAGACTACATTATTGTATCTTGAAAAGCAGTCGGTATATGATACTTTAATGATTATTATTATTTAATTTGAAAATTATATCATTATCATTTATCACAAGGGAGACAGAAATCACTTAAAATTGTCCTTCCTGCTCCAACAATAAAGTGAAGTATATTTTCTACTACTAATAACCAAAACACAATTATTTCTGTGTGCTGGATACTATCTGTAATATTCATGAAACCATTAGTTCTATTGCTTGGATAAAACTGAGATACAGAAAGTTTAAACAACATGCGAAGTTCCTGAAGCTAATAAGTACACCTGGGATTCAACCAGAAACCAACTGGTTTCAGAGCCTGTGTTCCTAATTAAGTCTTACTATTAGCAATAGAAGGGGACATATATAAAGGTTATACAAATAATATACAAGACCACTGACAGAAACACAACAAAATATCACTGTTGTGAAAGTCAGGGTGATTGTTCCAGTGGCATTTAGGGCACTGTATTCTAAATCTAGTAGAAAAATTAAAGTGATGTGACATTCCAATGCAAATTCTAACTTATTCATGACCTGGGCCAAAACACACACACACACACACACACACACACACACACACACACACACACACACACAGTCTACAGCTAGTGTTGAGTCTTTCAGGAAATTTTTGCTGTAGAATGCTGTGATGGTTGGTCAACATCACCATCCTCTCTGGACTTGGAATTACCTGGGAAACACTTCTGAGAGTGTCTTTGAGAGTTTCCAGAAATGTTTAACCAAGAAAGGAAGAGACTCTGGGGCTGGAGGCAATACATACTGTGATGGAGTCTCGGACTGAAGAAAACAGGGAAGCCAGCTGAGCCTTCCCTTGGTATGGGAACTCCTTCTGTATATGTGCTGCTTTTATTGGTTAATGAATAAAAAAGCTGGCATGGCCTGTGATAGAGCAGAATAGAACAAGGCAGGGAAAAATAAACTGAATGCTGGGAGAAAGAAGGCAGAGTCAGGAGACACCATGTAGCCACCAGAGGGGAAAGATATGAGCTGCCAGTTGGAACTTTGTGGGTAGGCCACGAGCCTCATGGTAAAATATAAAATAATGGAAATGGGTTAATTCCGGATGTAAGAGCTACCTAGTAATACGCTTAAGTGATTGGCCAAGCAGTGGTTTAAATAATATAGCTTCCATATTATTATTTTGAGAGTCTGGGTGGCCAGGAAGACAAACAAGCATCCTTCTTACAACATGCCCTTTTTTTTTTCATTCCACTGAGATATAAGCAAGTTCTCACTGTCACAGGTGAAAACCACATGAGCCACTATGTCTTCCCCACCATGATGGACTGTAGCCTCAAACTAAGAACTATAGTAATTCTTTCCTCTAAGATGTTTCTCCAACTATTCTATCACGGGCATGAAAAAGCAACTAATACCAGGCTGTGCTAAGTAATACCATTTCCTGGGCCTGACATTTCCTGGGTATCCTCATGCTACTGAGGTTATTATATGGACAGACCTACGGTCTTAGATGCTGAGTGGAAATGTACTTGGGGTTTTAATCTTGTAATATTCACACACTTTATCAAATGCTGTGGAATAAATCTGCAGGGTAAAAGATGAAGCTGGTGATGCATATGGCTAAATAATTGATGCATGTACACATGTGCATTTGTTCATTTGAGTGGATTTCTTGCTCTTATTCAATACAGAAAACAATTTACTCTTAATTGTTTACTTCTTAATCTTTCTGCAGTCCATATTTGTCTCACAAGCTAAAACTTGGATATAATTTGTTGAAAAACAACTCTCATTTTAAATCCTAAATATGCAAATTTCTACCTTGAGATTCTAAGAAAACTATTTTCCTAACCTCCCACTGCTGTGGTTAATTTTCTTACAGCTTATCCCATAAAACCCCTCCACAGTGTGGTTCTCTCATGGCTCATGCTGGATGAATCACTCAATTCTGACAGAGAAAAGGGTTTCAAATGTGGCTGTCTTGGCAAACTCAAGTGCCTTGGTCCCATTCACTGGTGTAAGTAGCATTGAGGGCTTACAATTCCCCAGGGGCTCGCTGCGTTCAGGTGTATTCAGTAACCTGGAACTCATGGAGTTCTCTTAGAGTTCTACTATTTAAGAGACATTCATTTTAAATCCAGCTTTTCTGGGATAACATTATATCTGGACACTAGTCTGTCATTTTCTGTTGGTTTATAACTAACAGAGGAAAGGTAACTCCTAAATGTCACATACCCTATCCTGGCATCTGCTCTTAAGTTACCCAAAGTTCCTTATAAAATGTTTATATACACATAGAAGGCACTCAGAGTCACCATGTTAGGGACCTTGCAAGCTCTAAGGTTACCGTGTGGAGAAATAATGCCAACTTGGAATTACAATCTGGGTAAGAAACATAAAGTATGTCCTATGCCGTGACTTTCCACCACACAATTTACTTCTCTAACCCATCAACAGTGAGCCAAATGAGTATGTTTTTATTCTCTTGTTCAGTTTTCCATCTCTGTGAGAAAATATTTGAAGAAGGGAGCTTGAGGGAAGATTGATTTCTGCTCACCATTTCAGACGCGCCTGCCTGTGTCCTCTTGTTGCCCCTGCTTCTAGACCTGTGATCAGAGTAAACATTGTGGCAGAAAACGTGTGGTAGAGCAAAGCTTCCCACCTTACATGGGCCAGAAAACATGTGGGAGGAGGTAGGAAGGGATGGTGCAAAGGGTATTGCCCTGTGGACCTTTTTATTTCCACTCCACCCATCTTTAAAGTTCTACCACCTCCAAATAGCTCATTGACTATAAACCCATTAATGGGATAGACAGCTGATGAGGTCATAGGTCTCAGACTCCAGTCACTGCCCCAGTGTCCTGGTTCAGCGTCTCTGTCAACACTCTGCAGAGGCACAGGAGAAAGGAATCTTGAGTGAAAAATTAACCAGATTGCACTGGCCTCTCTAAGCACATCTGTGCAGCTTGTCTTGATTGTTAATTCATGAAGGGACCAGACTTCTGTGGGTTGCATTATTTTCCAGGAAGTTGTTCCTACCTGGACTGTATAAGAAACCCAGTAAAGCATGAGTCTACAGAGGATAAGCCAGCAAGAAGTAGTCTTCCATGGTTTCTGCTTTTAGTTCCTGCTTAAGTTCCTGACCTCACTTCCTACAATGATTGACTGATCTGAATCAAGCTTGTTCTTTTGGGCCACCAACCGACTCCCAGATCACGACACAGAGACTTCTTAGTAGTTATGAATGCTTGGCCTTATCTTGGCTCTTATTTTAATCTGTTTCTCTTAATCTATGTTTTGCCTCGGGGCTTTTTATCTTTTTTTTCTGTATGTCCTACTCTGTGTCTGCTGGCTGGCGGCTGCCTGGGTGGCCCCGGGAGTCTCCCTCTCTTTCTCCCTTGTTTTCTCATCTCTTCTTCTTCTCTCATTCTCCTCCTACTTATTCGAGCTGCCATCCCTTCCTGTGCCTTTTCTGCCCAGCTATTCGCCGTTTGGCTTTTTATTAGACCAATCATGTGCCCTCAGCAGGCAAGGTGAAACAGCAACACAACTTTTCATAATTAAACAAATGCAGCAAAAGCAAGTGTTACACATCTTTACATTGTTAACAAAGACAGGAGAAACAAATGAAACATGCCTTTACACAGTTAAAGTAGCATTCTGCAGCATGAACAAATATAACACATCTTTACACAGTTAAATATTCCACAACAGTGACCTATAAAGGTAAGCTAAATAAACACTTTCCTTCCTAAGTTCCTTTTCATCAGAGTGTTTTATCACAGTAATATAAGTGCAATGAGGTTGCTAGAAACCATTTCTGAACATTGCTGCATTAGGGACCAAGTTTTCAACACATGAGCATCTGAAGGATGGATGTTCCAGATCCAAGCCATAACATCTCAATTTTTCTTTTGTCTTTTTCTGATGATCATGCTCAGTTCTTTATTCAGCTACATCCTTATTTAAATTGTGATATTATAAGAAATTGAGAGAAGACTATAGGTAAGATAAATAATGAGTTATAGCAAGAGGTGGCTTTCAAGGTGTATGAAGAGGGTTCTAGAACTGGACAGACAATGGTCTCACAGTAGCAACACAAAGGAGGGGAACAAATGATGCAGAATGCATCAGATGGGGAATGTGAATCAAATAATCCCATGCTAACTTCAAATAGGGTATACTAAGGGTAAGCGTGAACTCGTTCCCACCTTGGACACCAGATGAAGCAGAATGCCTCAGACGGGAGAACGCAAATCAAATAACCCCACACTAGCTCTGAATAGGGTATACTAGGGTTTTCTTTATTACAAGGGAAACTCAGATCACAAGCAGGAAATAGGAATAAGGTTCAGCATCCATGGTGTGGCAGGCGAGAAGAAAAGGGAACAAGTGGGCAGGAATGTGGCTTTTTGGCACCCAACGCCATAGCCATGCCCTACCTGGTCCAGCCTCTCAAAGGCCATTGGTTGAAGGAAGTTCCCCATCAAACAAATATTATTATTATTATTATTATTATTATTATTATTATTATAAGATTCTAGCTTTCTTCTTTTCAACAATCAGAATTTCTCCATGTGTGCTGCTATATCAGGAGCTCAACCCTTTTCCTTTAATTTTGTCATTTTAATGTACTCTTGTCTTATACATTACATCTCTACCACAGTTTTTCCTCCCTCTACTCCACATCTCCCTTCTCCAGATCTACTCCTCTTCTATATCCCTTTAGAAAAGAGCAGGCCTCCTGGGGGATATCAACCAAACATGGCATAACAAGTTGCAATAACACTGGCCACAAACCCTCATATCGCGACTGAACAAGGCAAACTAGCTGGAAGGAAAGGGTCCCAAGAACAGGAAAATGGATCACTTTCATTAGGAACTTAGGCACAGAAAAAAGGTAGTTTCTAGATTAAAAAGAAAACATCAATGCAACTGAACTAACAGATAATGTTATGTGTCTTGGGATAGGAAAAAATAGTAGACTGGGATGAGCTAGAAAGGGCAAGGAGCACACAGCAGGAAGATTGCTATCAAGAGGGAATGGTGACTGGTGTTGACAGCATTCAGCATGGCCCCCAGAAGTAAATATGTTGAAACCTATTACTTGCCACAATGGTTTCAGAGGAGGAGCCTCTGGGAGTTTATTACTTTATGAAGGTTCCACTATCAGGCACACGGTTAGTGGACTTACAGCAAAGGGGTCAAGGAGTTCCTTTGTACATCTGTCATGGGTCCAACAAGTGTCATCTAAAAGGACCCACCCTTTCCACAGGACAAATTTATTGGCACCTTGACCTTGTAAGCCTTATCCTCCACAACAGTGAGGAATAGACTCATACTGCTTGTAACTTACCCATTCTAGGCATTTGGATATATCAGCCTGAACAGAGTAAACAGAGCGTGTTTTCTGAGATACAAGTTTGATGATGAAACTTGATCATTTGAAATTTTTTGTACAAAACTTCTTGGACCCTGTTTGGGAATTTTATTCCACAATGCAAAAGGCACCATTGTATGACCTCTGTTTATGAATAATGATGAGACATCACATGATACTCTGACATCTAAACCATATGACTGACCTAAATTATAGCAGAAGTATCAGAGATTAATGTTAGGAAGATCTATGCTCAAGAAGGGCAAAGCCCAGAACAACTGCGAGAGCAGCTGAACTTCACAACAGCAATATAAAGTCCCATGAGGAAATGCTGGTCATGATGGTGGATAGTGTAATCCCAGTATATAGGAGATGGGTGAGGAAGAACCAGGAGTTCAAAACCAGCCTCGGCTACGTAGTGAGTTTGAGGTCAGCCTGGACTACATTGAGATATTGTCTCAAAATAGTTATTTTTAAAAAACCCATGATGACCAAGCAAGCTTGGTTTTTTGAGTTAAGGAGGACAGACCAACGGAGTCCAGTAAAGAAATAATTTCCCCTTCGCCTCATAGCAGTAAAGGATTAACCCCATTTCGAAGTTGCAGAATAGAAAGCAGGTTGTACTACAACAGAGAAACAAATTACTTTATCTCAAAAATCATTCAAAATAAGTCTCCTGAGTCTCCTTGGATAGTGCTAAGGTCTATTCTGTCCCATACACAGTGAGCAGCCTTGTTGGTCTTTCAGTCCAAATGGAGCGTATGGTGTTTCCCTTGGCATTCATGCTTTCTCCGCTCTAGAAGCCCTGGCACACCGATTTCTGTGAATTGCCTGATCTGTGCTTGCATTATTAGTCAATAAGAGGAAACTAATAAGGTAAAGAGGCCAAGGGGAAGGCCACTTCTTTACCCAACCAGATGATCTCTTTCTCTCGCTAGAAATGCAGATGAGAATGAGACTAAACTCATGCTGATTCTGTGACTTGGAGCAAGGGTTAAGGTCCTAATGTCAGCCGATCAGGGGAGTCCACAGAGGTGAGAGAGCTCTAGAAAAAATTCATGAAGCCTTTGGCCAGGATGCCTTGGCAATAACAGATATCTCGTCCAGCCTGCCATGTCTCTCAGGAGAACTCAGGTCCTCTTTGTCCACTGTCCCTGCCTTCCCTTACCCCACTAGGAAAGAAGTTGTTGGGTGCACCCTATGATAGTTAAAATGAAGTTACATTCCCATTAAAATTCTGTTTTCGAAACAGAATTAAAGCATTCTGAAAAAAAAAAAAGAGCAGCAGACAAAATGTGAATTGTGTGGCTGTTGTCGGTGTTGTTGCCATTCCTAAGTCGCCAGCGGTGCTGAAGATGTACATGAAGTGTGAACACCTCTCCTCCTCACCGCTCCTGCCTCCCAAACCTCCAGGTAGAGGAAACCATAGGGTGCGTGCCGGCATGAATGCAGGCTGTAGGCAGGACAGAAAGTTCCTGTGTGTAGCAAAGTAGGTCTTGGTTACCAGTTTGAAGGCCAACAAACCAGACAATTGAGTAAGGATAAATGGCTGTGTTCCTCCACTTGCCCTCCACTCCCCGCTGTTCTATCGATTTCCCCCTCTTTCTGCTCTTCTTTGTCCGATCCTTGAACCTTGAAGACTAATGAATTTAGAGTACATTGTGAACACAGTGTGTGGGAAGGGTGGGTATTTTCCCTTCTTACATGGCTCATTCAGACCTTTCTGCTACCTGCTAACTGGATTTCCCTGGAGTCTCTGAAGTTTTGCCTTTCCCCATATTCATATTTCACCTGCCTACACTCGCCTTGGACACAAATGTGTTTCACAAAAGCCCAGCAAATTCTAGGTGGTGTCAGATCGTCAGTGCGTACAGAAACGGCTGCATGGATTTCTGTGGTTACAACACACACAGCACCTTCTAGATCAGTGGTTCTCAACCTTCTAGCACCTTCTAGATCAGTGGTTCTCAACCTTCCGAATGCTTTGACCCTTTCATACAGTGCCTCATGTTGAGGCTGTGACCCCCAAGCAAGAAATTATTTTGCTGCTATTTCTTAACTTTCATTTTGCTACTGTTATAAACTGTAATGTAAATATCTGTGTTTCCGATGGGCCTTAGGCGATCCCCATGCAAGGGCCCTCTGAACCCCACCCACACCAAGGGGTTGCGAATCAGGGGCTGAGAAACACTGTTCTAGATGGCAATAGTCAGAAGCACTACTTTCTTAGAACCACGTCCATAGAGCCCAGAATCTAAAAATCATCCTACATGTATTTTCTCACATAGGAAATCAAGAAGAACATAAAGTGACTGACAAACAGGGAGATGGCCTCTGATCAAGTTCTTGCTTACAAATAGATAACAAATGATGAAGAGAATAGTGCTAAATTTTCTTTAAACAGAATTCCCTGGTGTTAATGATTAATTTTTCAAAAGCTTAGGACTGTGTTTAGGATAACATAGGCCAGGCAAGACTTAGGGGCTTGTGTTTCATGCTGACGTAGAGATGGCAAAGCAAGCTGAGTCTTGACCCACGGGACAGGATCCAGTGAGCTGGCAATTAGATGCCACTGATGAACCTTTTATAGCCAGACCAGTATCTCTGTCTCCCAAAGGATTCCAGGGCCTCGGAGATTTGAAACTTGGCTTCTTGGATGTGTACAGTGGCTTCTTTTGTCCCCAAGGGAGAGTAAATGGAAGGCTCTATCTCTTTAGTACGACTGCAGGGTCTGATGGCAGCTCCTATCTTAGAAGAAAAGTTGCAATTTCATAGGGTGAGCCTTTCTGGGGTCCAACAGCTTTCCATCCTCTGGACTTTGATCTCCTAGTCTCTAAAGTGAGCAAATCCATTAGCAATTATCAAGTATTATAACTTACACTAAAATACACATTATTTCAGGCTACAACATAGGGATAGTTTATACACTGTTTTACTTTAATAATTATAATGTGTATATTAAATAATTAAAGTTTAAAAGTTAAGGTAATGGCTACTATTTATAATGGTTTGTAATCTCCCTTCTCTCTCTCTCTCTCTCTCTCTCTCTCTCTCTCTCTCTCTCCCTTTTAAAATGTAAGCTAGCGGTCATTAAATTCATTTGAACACAGCATTCCCTGAGTGCAAACACCATCAGATCTTTGGGATATTCCATGGAGGTGAGATTTCAAGCAATTTAAATGTAGCACACAATTAGACCTGTCCACAGTGACACATGTCGGTAAGTTTTTTGCATGCCTGATGCTATTTTAAGTGAATCTGCATCACTATCTCACTAAATAAGCATAGCAGTTCTAGGAGATAAGGATATTTGCTATTCTATTTGAAGGTAATATGAAACTCACCAGTCACTAATTTTCCCGTCATGCATCACCAGTAAGAAGTAAAGACAAGCCACCTTGTGTAGTGGCGAGTCTGACCCCAGTGTTCTGCACTCCCAATGTTGCTAGTTGGCCGAGTTCAGACAGGACTTGAACATTGGCAGAAGGGCAGCCTTGCTCAACAGAGGACTGAAACTTGACCTAGTTCTCACATTTTATGTGCTAGTAGAGACAAAACTCAGCAGGTCTTCATTTTGAACAGGAAGGAAACAACAGCCTCCAGCCATGGTCCTTGCCACCTGAGGCTGTGGCGAAGGTGAAAACTCTAATGAATGCTTCTTTTGTGTTGTGTTTTCCATCTCCATTAAGGAACTGGAGGCTGGAGGAAGGAGAAGAGGATGGCCCCAGTCCACACCCTGAAAGACCTCATCAAGAAAGCAATCTTTCAGGAAGACTTCAGGAGGCAACAGCCTACCTCAGAGAAAGAAACTGAGGAGAGAGTCAGAGGGGACGATTATCAACAGTATTTACCAATGACAGAGCCACGATGGCCCATTTAAAGTGAAAGCAAGCTTGTGTCACTCTGATCAACACACCCTTCTAGCAGAAGAGGCTGCGCGGTTCTTCCAGTCTGGATCTTGAACACCCTGCAAGGCCTGTAGTGGCACCAGAGAGGCTGGGATTTTAGACAGTAAAGCTAGTGAAATGAAGTCCACTTGTCGAGGGCGTGTCCTTGAAGGGATAGGGGAGTTCCAGTTCCTCCCTTTCTCTTTCGTTTCCCAGCTTCTATCCAGTCAATAAGCCCCTCTGGCAGGCATCTTTGACATGATTTCCTTTTCTACCATAAGCCCAAAGCAATAGGGCCAGTAACCAGGAGCTAAAACCTCAGGTGCCATAATCAAAGTAAATTTGTCCTCCTGTAATTATCTCAAATATTTTGACACAATAGCAGAAAGTTGGCTGCCATAATAGCCCTTGTTCTGGATTCCAAATGACATGGCCCCTGTGGTTATACACCTTGACTGGGATCATGAACAAGGGCTATTATGGCAGAGGCGCATCTGAGCCCGTGACTCAGTCTGGATCTTATCTTACAGTCTTCCTCTGCTTTGTTTCCGAGCACACATCATCGGCAATCTGTTTACTTGTGGCATGCCTTCCTGTCTCTGGACTATAATACCATGCAGTACCTAGCATACTGAGTCTATTATTTTCCTGTGGCAACCTAGTCCCAGGACTAAGGCTGACTTTCACTGGTGAAGAAAGAAAGAAAAATAAAAGAAGGAATAATCTTAGGAAGGGGGACAGGGAAGCAGGTGAGTAAAGGCTAGCAATGAGTGGTCTTAACCAGTATTGAAACCTGGAGAGGGAAGGGTACAATCTGAACATGGGATGCCAGGAGAAACTCAATGAGAAGCACGGAGACATTGGGTAGTTTCAAAGACAGGAACATTGCCAAGTGACTACTCACCTAAGGACTTACCTATTTTAATGCCAGTATCTCTGGTTTCCAAAAAATGAGGGATTCCAACAGCTTCTATTTATTTTCAGGCACACAACCTTCATTAATTAGTCCCAGTCTTCTTCCCTGAAAGCAACGCATTATCCCTACTTGGCTAGGGAAGAAAAGGTTAAGCAATTTATTCACATTTGCCAAAAGGTGGAAGTGACCCAAATTTCTAGCAATGGACAAAAGGAAAAATAAAATGTGGTATATCCATGCAAGGAAGTGTTAGTAACCCCTAGAAAAGAACAGGCAATCAATGGTGCATGCTGCTACACGTATCACCATGCTACAGAAACAACATGCTGCATGAAGGAAACCAGGCACAGAAAGTCATGTGCTGCATAATGCATTTTATATGAAATAACTAGAAATAAAGCCATCAAAGTTCAGGTTAAGGAAGTGGGGTGCTGATTATTTAGTGGGTGCATACTGAACTTTAGAGAAGTGAGGCTGTAAAATATTATAAAACCTATAAAGATCACCACTTCACACTTTTAAAATGTTGCTTCACAGGAATGTGATATCAAAAAATTAAACTAAGCTAAGAAGTTAAACCATATCCAGGTACGCAAGTTAGGAATGACTGAGGGAGAATTTCCTGGACAGCTCCTAGATCCACATTTTCAGCACTCTACTTTCATGTTTGTAGAGCTAGCATACTAGAACATTGCCTTTTTTATTAAACTCAAAGCTAACGTGACAAGGATGGGACTTTATTAAATGCATCTACTCTGTCAGCAGCCACTCCACTCCCCTTTCAAACTGAAACTAGAACTAAAAAAGGTAGCTGGCATGGTAGTCAGCTACGCCTTCCTTTTTTTTTTTTAAAGTTTTCTCTCATACAATACATCCCATGCACAGTTTCCCCTCCCTCTACTCCCCGTGCATCCCCTCTCCCCAGATCCAACGCACTTCCATTTCCCTTCAGAAAAGAGCAGGCCTCTCAGGGATATCAACCGAACATGGCACAAGTTATGGTAAGCCAAGCACAAACCTTCATATCAAGGCTGGGTGAGGCAACCTAATAGGAGAAAAAGGGTCAGAGACATCCCCTGCTCCCACTGTTTAGAGTCCCCCAAGAACACCAAGCTGCACAACCACAAAATATATGCAGAGGGTGCAGTGCAGAAACATGCAGGCTCCATGATTGTCACTTCAGTCTCCGTGAACCCCTCAATACATGCACTCTAAACCTAAGCACAGCAAAGAGTTCTGGGATGCCTGTGAGCTCTTTAGGATTCTATTCCAGACTCTCTGTAGAAGTGCATGCGCAAAGGACCCTATTTTTCAAAAGTGTCTACAGCGCTAAAAAGGCTTGTAACACATGCATACATCCTAGCCCTGCCATTTTAAAGATGACAAAGCTGAGAGCTGGACACAGGTGTGTAGGAGGCGCTGTCCCCTTGTCTTTCAGTGCCTTGCCTGGTCCTTCCTCTTACAGCATGGCTGTCTCTCTTTTGAAAAATCACCTTCATGTTCATTAATGTGGGTAAAAGTCTATTAAGTTAGAAAGTCTAATGGGTTATTTAAGGATAGCAAACTTGCTAAGCAGACTGGCCAAAAAAAAAAGGTCAAGCAGTTAAATCTTTAAAAAGAGAAATAAAATGATGTTGCAGAGCAATGCAGAAGTGGGACACTTTGCAGAAGTGGGACACTTTGGTAATTAAAAGCCACTGAAAAGAGTTAATGTCCAAAATACATATGCAAGTCCCACAACTTGTAATTGTCAGACCAAACATAGTTCAAGAAAACCAGGTGTGACACCACATGTTTGTAACCTAAGCACTTAGAAGGCTAAGACAAAGGGCCGTGAGTTCAAGGCCAGCCTGAGCTATCTAGAAAGACACTGCCTGAAACAAAAGGTAAACAATGGTATAGTAATCAAAGGACTTTGGTAAACAGCTTTTTAAGGAAGACGGCATCTAGTGCCCAAAAGATCAATGCGTTCATCATGATCAGTTTTCCAGGAAATTAAAATCACATAGTGGGTGTGCATTGGTGAACTGTGGTTTAGATTTGTATTTCCAGAGGGTGGGAAGAGGAGATAAAGGGGAATTTCATTCAACAGATATGAAGGCTCACTTATATAAGAGGAATGCATTCTAGAGACTTGCTATACCGTGATGTGCTCTATTTAAGTACTACATAATGTATTAAAAGTTTTTTATAGAGGGTAGACCCTATGTTAGGTGCTCTTATCACAATTAAATGTGATAATGGCAATACTACGTAAAGTGATAGTGATTTTTTTGTAATCTATGGTTTGATATAGATAATGTCTATTTATATAAAATAATGTTTATTTAACATGCATGTGCACATATATAATATGTAACAACTAATACAGCACAAAGCCAGTTAGAAATTTACCTGACAGTATGTTCCCATTCGTATGATGATTACAGCTTTATAATCTGGAAAGCAAAACCTGCAATATCATCCCATAAAAGCACATACTATGAATATTTTTCCGCAGGCACCTAGGGGAACTTTAGAAAGATGAGCCACACTGCAAACACCTGGGGTTAGGATGCCTAGCCTAGATGAAGCAGCATTTCCCATGTGTTTATGTATAGGTGAACCATGCAGAAACCTTGTGAAAATCAGATCCGGAACCCATTCTGGAGAGGGCCACGGCCTTCTCGTTTCTAAAACTCTCAAGTGATGTTGGTACCTCCAGAACAAACGTGGAGTGGTAAGGAAGTGGACCACTGCGCTCTCAAAGCCTGTGCCTAGCACATGTTTGGCTTCTTGTGTCGGTGTTTTCTGGGACAACTGACAAAGTGTATTTCCTACAAGCATGATACCAAATCTGCCACTGTGAAAGCAGACATTAAGCCAATGCAGTTTTTATATGCTGTGCTATTTCTTTAAATAAATCTCTCCTATAAAGAAAAACAGAGAGCAGTTCCTGAGTTGGAGCAGTCGATGTGCTGTGGGGCCAGGAAGCAACATTTTAGCGGCCACCTGTGTGATCCCAGTGTATGCTATCATAATCATGGCAATGAAGCAGAGCCGTCCAAGAAGCATGCAGGCATCTATCGGTCCAGTTTGAGCTGATATAAAGAAAAATAAAATATTATAATGTTACATGGGTGATTTCTTCTAAGAAAAAAATGAACTTTTTTCCCGAAGGAAAATAAAATGGACTTTTTCCCTAAGGGAAAAAAATCTATTTCCCTCATTCTCCTAAGGAAAGAAATGGAAATTATGTCTGTTCTCCAATTAGCTCACCACAAGTCAGAAAGGCTGTAACAGAGAACAGGGCAGTTCGGTAAATACAGGGGTTGCCAGACTACCAGGGTTACCTGTTGGCTCGCCACTGATGTTTCTATCAATTTGTTTTACAAAGCAAGGCCTTTAAAGCGGGGAACATTACTGACATGTCATAATCAGGTAAGCATGGGAATGCTTGAAACCATGCAGAAGCTTCCTGTTTCTTTCACAGGAAAGCAATAAGGAGTTGCTGGATTTAAACGACTTGGCTGTTCCTTTTTTTTTTTCCCCTGTGGTTTTTCGAGACAGGGTTTCTCTGTGGCTTTGGAGCCTGTCCTGGAACTAGGTCTTGTAGACCAGGCTGGCCTCAAACTCACAGAGATCTGCCTGCCTCTGCCTCCCAATTGCTGGGATTAAAGGAGTGCACCACCACCACCCGGCTAACAAGTTGGCTGTTTCTTTTAACAAGGATACATTTTCCCCAAATTTGAATCTTTTAAAAATGAAATATACTATTAATTTTTAATAATTTCATACATATATGTGATGCATTTTGATCATCTTCATTTTCCACTTCTCCCTTCAGTACTTCACATATCCACTTCCCTCTCAAATCCATGTCTTCTCTTTTATAAGCTGCCTAGTCTGCATTATGCTGTGCATATACTTATGCATCTGAGACCGTCCATTAGATCATGGCTGATGTACCAGAGGAAATACTCTTAAGGGAAAGCAACTCTGGAAGCTGGAAAGATGGCTCAGCGCTTAAGAGTTCATCACTGCCTTTCCATAGGAGCAGAGTTCAAATCCCAGAGCCTATGTTGGACAGTTTGGACCTGCCTGGGACTCCAGCTCCAGGGAATCTGATTCTTTTTAGCCTCTGTGGATACCTATTGACAACACATTTACATAAATAAAAAATAGATAAATAAAATCTTAAAACAGACAGGAAATTGATCCTTCCCCATCCCCAGCTGCCACCAACTGTCAAAAGATTGTCAACTCAGTCTCGGGGCTCATGCCATGTAGACTTGTTTACTCACTGGCTTGACCGTGTGCGGCTCTTGTATGGGCAACCGCAGCCATTGTGAGTTTATGAACTATGTGGCTCTGTCTTTTCTAGAAGATACTGTTCTACCCCAGCCCTTTTCCCAAACTCTGGCTTTTACAATCATTCCACCCGTATTCTGTGAAGATTCCTGAACTGTGGGAGGTAGGTTAGGTGGTGACATAGATGTCCCATTTATGGCAGAGCACACCACAGACACTTACACTCTGCACTTTGCCAATACCTGAATTTTAAGTCCATGGCGCTAATTGAAAGGAGTCAGAATGAAAAGGCACTTTTTATATAATCCCAAAACTAATGTGAAAAGGGAAAATGATTTTTGGGGGAGGTGACTTGGGAGGGAGACAATGGCCATGGCAGCCTGTAAAGAAGGTGACAACCAAGGATCAGGAGAAAGCTATTAAGCAGGGAGATGAAATTGTTCTATCTAGTTTCAAGGGTTACAGGACCTTTTATATTTCCAGAGCTTCTAGAACTATGTACTATAATGTATAAATCTTATCGTATGTTACAATGGACAGAAAGCTTAGAGATGGCTGTTCATATGAAATACCTGGGGATCTTATCATACAGAAAGTCTGATTGAGAGACTGAAGGTGGGTCCAGTATCCCTAATGAGCCCTCCATGATGATATGGAAACTGGTCCAGGAACTACACTTGGCACTGAAAAGCTCACAGTACAATTACCTGAAGACATGGTAGAGTGGCCACTGAGTAACAGCCACGCTCAGTTCTCCTCCGTGGGGCTTGAGAGACATGACCTTTCTCTCAGTCAGCAGGCAGCTCCCTCAGCACCGGCCTACTGCATGTTCCCATGGAGCAAAGTGTTCCCCTTTCCATGCTCATAAAGGCAGGTTGTGTCAGCCTCATTGCTTATCCAGCAAGTCCTCAGAATGAAAGAAAGGCAGCCTAATAATAGTGTGCCTTGTGTTTACACATGGTTTATAATTTACCAGATATATTCACATAGGTCAACTCATATCAGCCCATGATGATCCTTGGAGGTAGAACAGAGCACTCGGACTGTAAATCCACTTACAAGCCCAGAACAGCAGAAGCAAGCGGAAGGCATTTAGAGTCGGAGCGACCAGGAAGAGGCAGGTGCCGAGGAGTCTGATAATTGAGAACCTCCTGAAGAGTTCTAAGCAGATGAGTACTGCTTAGTAGATTTAAGCATGCTGTAGATAATTATAGCTGTATCTCTGAAGCCTAATAAGATCACCAAGAGCAAAGATGCTTCCAATTAATTCTGTGGGAAGTAGATACACGAAGGAAAAACAAATCTTAATTCAGGCAGGGACGAATGTCATCATAATCAACATGGGTGCATTTGAGTTTGACATGGGCAAGCTTGATGAAAGGAAGTACATTTGGGGCTTTTTAAAAGGGAAGGAGCAAAAATGATGAAAGCAAAAACTGAGATGATAACAGGAAAAAGAGAAAACATATTAGCAGGCCCTCTTCCCCTCTTCTAAAAGAAAATGTTCAGTTGGGGCCTGGCTTACAGTTTCAGAAGGTTAGTTCATTATCATAGTGTAAAACTTGGTGCTGAAGCAGTGGCCAGGAGCAACATCCTGATCCTCGGGCAGAGAGAGAGAGAGAGAGAGAGAGAGAGAGAGAGAGAGAGAGAGATTAACTCCAGTAGAGGCACTTTGGAAAATTCAAAGCCTGCCTACCAAATGACACATGTTCTTCAACAAGGCCACATTTCCTAATCCTTCTAATCCTTTCAAACAGTTCCACTCCCTGGTAACTAGATATTTCAAACACATGAATCTATTGTGAAGGTCAGACGTTCTTATTCAAACCATACTAGCAAGCCAACAGGAAAATTTGCAAAAAGATTGGGAGAATCCTCACTGTACAGGCCACTAAAACATACTACCTTTGTAGTTATACTAGTGTGTACTGCATTCAAGGCATATAAGTAGGATAGAGTGGTGTCCAGAGCATATATAAGCACATATAAACTTATGTATAATATAATCACAGAAATCAATGGAAAAAATACACATTTTAAAAATAATTTTTAAAATAACTGAGTCATTGACCATGCACTCAAAAGAAAATTTAACTTTCCATCTCAATTATATTCTAAAACTTTTTTATTTATCAATTATATTTTAAAAATCCTTAGATAATTAAAGATTTATTTTGGAAAGAAAAATAAGCATTTTTATCAGTTCTACGTAAAAAAGCAAGATAAAGAATCCAGAGGCCTCATAAGATAGAATGCACGGATTCAACAATGTGAAAATGAAGAACTTTTGCACAATTGGTCTGTAATCAAAATCAAGGGAAATATAACAGAAGGGTGAAAAAAGTTTGCCACACAGTTGGTAAAGTGTTAATGTACTTAATAGGAGATGCCAGAATTGGTTTTTGAAACATAAACACCTTGAAAGAAAAGTAAGCATAAGATCTGAGAGCCATCATGAGAAGGTCTCCTGTCATAGGAGCCTTGGCTCATCAGGACACTGCAACATAGAACAGGCCATCTTGCTGATCAGATTAGATCTGGCATGATTAGATCAATAAGGTCTCCTGCTCGTGAAGATGTGAGGAAGGAAGCCTGATAAGAATATATGAATCAACTTTTGGTGATGGAATTTGAAAGTCTATGTGACAATTTAACGAGCCCTGACTTCTCCTCTTCAAGGGTGTGCCTCCTGGGAGCAGGACCGTGATCCAGTGGGTGGTCCCACACCCATAACTATAAGGACAGCACAAACCGGACTTGGTGAGTTGTTGAAGAACAAAAAAAGAAAGGCATGAAGTTGGGAGGTGGGGATGGCTCTATGAGGAGCCGAGGGTGGTAAATATGATCAAAATACATTATGCAGATGAATGAAATTAAATAATTAACAAATACATTGTATGTTTAAGTATCTTGTCTCTGACTTAGTAATTTCATGTTTAAGACATTTGCCTATAACATTCTGTAAGAGTAACGTGGTAGCCTTTACTAGCCATTCCTTTTGTCCAAAGTCTGAAATCTCCAAATGTCTGCCTTGTACAAAGATAATCATAGCAGCACTTTTGATAATTAAAAATTTCAATAACCAAAAGTGTAACAAGAGAATAGTGGAAGAAATAAATTAAAATTTAGGCAGCCACTAACGTAACTGAAGTGAGGGCTGAAGATATGACTCAGGGGTTAAGAGCACATGTTGCTCTTGCAGAGGCTCTCACAGCTATCTGTAAACCCAATCCCAGAGGAGCCGACACCCTCTCCTGGCCTCCTCTGGTACCAGGCACATACATGGTACACATTTACACATGTAGACAAAACACCCGTATGCATAAAATTAAAACAACAAAAAGCTTAGAGGCGTGCAAGTTCACTTCAAAAAGAAAACACTGGAGTAAGCTCTCGACAGCAGCCACATTGATTGTGTTGAGCTTTGAAAGACGAGGTATGGGGCTGGGGATGCAGCTCAGTGATGGAGTGTTTGCCCAGCATGTGCCTGCGCCCTTAGTTCAATCCCCAGGACTATAAGGTTTTTATTAAGTTTTTTTTTATTTTTGAGATTATAACAATGACTTCCTTTTCTCCTTCCTCTTCTTCCATCCAACCCCTGCCATATAACCCCTCCTTGTTCTCTGTCATGTTTATGGGCTCTTTTTCCCTTAATTGTTGTCACCTACAAGTATGTATACAGATATACATATATATTCCTAAACACACAAATACAACCTGCTCAGTGGTTTCTATTGCAGTAAGGAAACACCATGACCAAAAATAAGTTGGGAAGGAAAGGGTTTATTTGGCTTAGACTTCCATGTTACTGTTCATCGCTGAAGGAAGTCAGAACAGGAATGCAAATAGGGCAGGACCCTGGAGGCAGGAGCTGATGCAGAGGCCACAGAGTAGCCCAGTCCATGGTGGGTGGTGCCATCCCTGGGCTGGTGATCCTAGATTCTATAAGAAAGAAAACTGAACAAGCTAAGAGAAGCAAGTCAGTAAGTAGCACCTTCCTTACTGCAATAGAAACCCTTACTAAGATGGATGTTGGTGGTGCATGCCTTTAATCACAGCACTCAGGAGGCAGAGGCAGGAGGATCTCTGTGAGTTTGAGGCCAGCCAGGTCTACAGAGAGAGTTCCAGGATAGGCTCAAAGTTACACAGAAAAACCCTGTCTTGAAAAACCAAAAAAAAAAAAGAAAGAAAGGAAGGAAGAGAGAAAGAAAAGAAAGGAAAGAAAGAAAGAAAGAAAGAAAGAAAGAAAGAAAGAAAGAAAGAAAGAAAGAAAGAAAGAAAGAAACCCTAACTAAGACAACACTCCTTGGGTGTTGCTGGTCCGCAGTCAAGGATAAGAATCATCAAGTCAAAGGAAGAAAAGTCAAGAAAACTGAGGACTGTATATTACTTTCCTATGTTTGAAAGTGAAGAAAGGGGTGAATTAGGTTGTAAACTCATCCAAAGTATAGCTGGGCAGATGGCTCATGGCCTACGGCAAGGTTTCACCATATCTGTCTCTGGCAGTGGCTCTATGGCGTCTCCCTAACAAACAAATAGCAATATCCAAACCATTTCTAGTTCCTGTGTTCTTGCCTTACCTTGAACTGTGGAACAAGGTCTTGGTGGCAGTGAGCAAGTATTGAGTCCAAGACACAGCTGGCCGTATCAGCTAGACAAAAAGGGGGCTTTCATACATTGGAGGCAGATACAGATCTAAGCAAAAGAGAACACAAGAATTGTGTCACTGTGTAGAGGAGAGAGTCACAGTATAGCTGCAGAGGAGAGAGGAAAGCCAGCCTTACATATGACTCCCTTCATCCTCTCAGTAGCGCATGAGAGAGTATCAGGAAATTCCCTGACTGCGAATGCAGTTGGGGACAGTGTATAAGCTGCACAGCAAAACAGAGAGCACTGACCTTGTCTCCAGATAATAAGTGGCTTAGTCATTTAACCTGTGCTGTAGAGCAGGCACACAGACCTGTACAAACACAAGGAAAGTGAGCACTTTGGAGTTCACTTTTAGAGTTCAGGAAACTACAGTTAACTGAGTAATCCCTTGACTTTTCAAATGTCACACAGAAATATAGTTGCCAACTTATGATGGTTCAAGCTGAGCTAAGCTTGGTGTTAGATGATTTTGCCCAAATTTAGGCATTGTGTGTGCGTGTGTGTTTGTGTGTGTGTGAGTGTGTGTGTGTGTGTGTGTGTGTGTGTGTTAGGGTGTTCAGCAGGTGTCTTTATTCAATTCTGTTTTCTTTTTTTACTTAAAATATCATCAACAACAATGGGTTAAAGTAGGACCTAACTTGACCAGTAAACTTGTCTGTGTTCTGCCATTGGAGATAATACCCATTAGTTTTGAAAATAAACAGGGGTTATACACTCTCGTACCTCATTCACCAGAAGTCTGCACAGCGCATGCATGGCAGATGCACAGCCCACTTATTCTAAAAAACCAGATGTAGACCACGGTTTACCTTGTACAGAATGAGGTACTGAGTAGGAAACATTGAACTCATACAGGTGCCTCTTCTAATGCAGGACGCTCACCCAAACATCATGGGATTTTCAGTGATTTCCTGAACCGAACCATGGTGAAAAGTCACTGTTGACTGTGATTGGCCAGTTATTGCAGAGTGTCAATTAATTCAAAGAAGAGAGGGCAGTGTTTTAATGATTAAAAAAGTCAAAACCTCAATAGCTTGTTCAAAATAACCCACAGTGGCCCTCTTAGTTACAGTACAATAGGACGCAATATTAATCAGTGGCATCAAACTCTGCCTGCTTACCTGTTTGGAGATAACTATTTGACTCAAGCAGCTATCGCTATTTGATTTTAATATTTTGTTTTCAAGAGAATATGGGGAGGGGTATAAGAGAAAAAGCAATGATTTGGTTAATACCAAAACCAGAATAAAATAGCATTCAGATCGTGCAGCTTTCTTTGAGGAGGTACAGTCTGCATTAATCATGGGTTCCTGAGAGGCTGCGGGTGTTTCTGTACTGTGACGTGGCTGGGCACAAACCAGAGCCCTGGAAGTTTTTGCTGTGTTAAAAAAAGAAAGCAAAGCCCCCTCGGTCGCTGCTTATTCTCTGTTGACCACTTTTCTCTGACTCCTCCTCCTTCCCGGGGAAGGTGTGATTCAAATCCCCAGAGCCCCCTCAAGTATTGACAAGCTGCTGCTCAGTGCTGCTTGCTGGGAAATAAGGAAAGAAATTTGACACCAAGCCTCATCTTGGCTACTGAGAGAACTATCATCTCTGAGGTCACTCGACTTAAAGGGCATTTTTATTATTGTTTTGTCAAGTCTTAGTAGAAGACGACCCTTGATCATGCAAAACGGATCCGGGGGTAAATAAGAAAATTTCTTGTCCACCTCTTCTCTGCATTCGGACTCCCCCAACTACCACCGTCGCCTTGTAGAACTGGCAGGCGCTGGACCTTTTGCAGGCTGGAGAAAAATCTCTGTTTTGCCTCCAGCAAGGAACATGCATGTTGCAACACTGACTCCTCCTCTAGTGAAGAAAGAGTGAACAAGTGCACCGAGTTGAGCTTCTTCTTCGCACAGACACGCGGCTGGCAACTGCGGGAGCAGAGGCTAAAATCCCCAGACGCCGGGTCTTCTGGGCTGGGCTTTCCCTGCCTTCCTGTTCTGTCTTACTCGCTCTTCTCCTGCCTTCTGGATTTTTACCGAGGGCTCAGGAAACAGCTTCACCTGCAGCAATAAAGCTCACGTCCATTGCAGGAAGTGCGCACCGCCTGGTATGGCAGACTTTTCTCCCCAGCAAAAGTGAGTACCTAGGTCAGACACGGCTGCGCGCGGCCAGGGGTGGCGCGGGCGGGCGCTCTCTAGGATCGCGGGTTCGAGGCTGCGTGTGGGAGCGGAGCAGTTGGCTGCAGGCGCCTATAGCTTGGGGAAATGGGGGAAATGTCAGGCAGCAGCCAGAGCCCGCGGACTTGAGGAAATCGCATCCCGTGCTGTGACCATGCTTAAAGTCAAACCTTGATGTCCCTCTTCAGAGAAGCTAAATATATGCCAAGGTGCTTGATCACGCACCCTAGCTTTTACAACTGCGCTGGGCATATTTTAAAATGTACCTTCAAGTGAGCCCTTGAAAACGGGTGCAGCGTGATTGTGGATTACTGGGGTTGCAGGTGGTTTGTGTCAAAATGAAAAGCTAGGGAGAAAGCAGGGAGGTGGAAAGGAATCAGACACGGGGACGCGGTGACAGCTAACTTGGGCTGTCTCCTTTGGGCAACACAAATGGGTGCAGGGTAGCGACACTGAGTTACCTGTGCCCCCGACTCCCTCCCGCCCCCGCCCCCGCGCCAGCGCACACACCACTCCCAAAGGCAGCGAAGTAGAGGCAGGGACGCGTCTCCCAGTCTTAACCCGCTGGCCGGGAGCTAGGAATTCAAGCCCTGGGGGTAGAAGCAAGGACACACTGCTGAAGCAGGGTGCAGGCAACCTGGGAGCAAAGAAGGGGGCTCGACTCCAGGAACTCAGATCCGGACTGCTGAGGTAGGGGAAAGCAAGGGCTGTAGTTGTGGCTTTTTGAGTAGAAAAATATCCTGTTAGTGACCTCTACCTGTGTGGTAGGGAAGCAACGCATGTTTCCCTAATAACCAAGAACTTGGTGTTTTCTGTGATTGAAATTGAAAATGCTTGCAGCCTGCTATTAATCTCACGAGGGTGGGAGCATCCTTTAATCTTCATTCATGGAATTGGCTGGAAAAGATTTCCCACCTGAGTGTCTTGACCAATCCTCTCTCTGCCTCTGTTAGACTACAACCTTGGGTGTTTACCTTCTTCTGGCCTCAGTTTACTCTACAAAAATTACGGAAATTGCTCATTCTTTATGTAAGTTCTTAATGGAATAGAGGTGCTGACCAGTGCAGGAAACAGGAACATTTCAGACCCCCCATCCCCGTGTTTTTTTCAGAGTAAGGGTCCTTTTGAGAATTGATTGAGTCATTTCCCTGGGGGGGGGATACTCTTTAAGAAACAGGTGAAGAATTTTACACAAACACTCCTTGTTGACCATGCCTGAAAACCCCATGTCTTTAAGGAAGCTGCATCAGGACCCATCCAATCAAGCTTTTGCTGGTGGCTGTGCTGGTTATGGGAATAAGTGGTGGTGTTGGCAGAGTCTGAGGCACTTCTGGGAGAGACAGTCCTCCTTCCTAGGTGCTCAGTGTGTGTCCTCAATGGCTTCATCAGTTATGAGCTTCCAGGGGACCCTCCTCTTGCCTCTTAATGCTTTACCCTAGAGCAGTGCTTCTCAACCTTCCTGACCCTGCACCCTTTAATACAGTTCCTGGTGTTGCAGGAACTCCAAGCATGAAAATTATTTTCATTACTACTTCATAACTGTAATTTTGCTACTGTTATGAATTGTCGTGTAAATATATGCAACCCCTGTGAAAGAGTCATTTGACCGCACATTGAGAGCCACTGGCCTAGAGGTTTCTGTCCACAAATAGCCCTGGAAAGCAGCCTGCAGGGGGGGTCAGTGTCCGCAGGAACCAATGTCCTTCAGGCCAACTGGTTGACTGTCAGAAAGCAGGGCCAAGGCTTTGCTTGGAAACAAAGCTTAATTTGCTCCCCCAAACAGAGTGTGGCTAAGTGATAATATTCCTTTGTGTATATGTCCTTTGTCTTTAAAAGGTAGATGGTCTCAACATCTTGTAGAAATGACAACACCAACAGCACAGGGGCTCTAGAGCAGACAGCACATGGCATTGGAGCCGGAGAGCTCCAGTGGGAGCCTGCACTTCATCACATTATAGTTATGCTCCCGCAAGTCATTGAATTTCTCTGAGTTTCACTTTTCCTGATGCAAGATGGAGAATAATTCTGCTTTTCTTGTGTGGTTGTTGAGGAAATGGAAATACTCTTTATATCATGCCTGACCCCTGCTCAGCCATCAACTCTTCTCCTTAATTTTACTGTGACATTGCAAGTGCCCACTGGTCTATGCGTTTTAGAGCAGCTGTCTCTCCTGTGAGGCTTGTGTTACCAGAAGAAAGGGAGAAAGCAGCTCATTAGTCTCTAAGATGAGAGAGGAGCTCAGAAACCAGGGTCAAGTTTATTGTCTCAACTGTGCTATGTCAAGCAGAACCCTGTGTATTGGCAACAAATAAATACTTCCAGATTGGCATGGATTCTCAGACTTTCTCTCAGTTCCTTTCTGGCCTATAACTTTGCATACAAAATAGTTATCTGTGCCTACAGCTACAAGCAGTTGAATATGAAACCAGAAAAGTCCCCACATGTATCTCAAAATACATTACAAGTTGTCTCCATAGAGATAAATTTCTCCATTGCTTCCTTTCTTTCTTTCTTTCTTTCTTTCTTTCTTTCTTTCTTTCTTTCTTTCTTTCTTCCTTCCTTCCTTCCTTCCTTCCTTTCTTTCCTTTTTGGTTTTTCGAGAAAGGGTTTCTCTGTAGCTTTGAAGCCTGTCCTGGAACTAGCTCTTGTACACCAGGTTGGCCTTGAACTCACAGAGATCCACCTGCCTCTGCCTCCCGAGTGCTGGGATTAAAGGCGTGTGCCACCATGACCTAGCTCCATTGCTATCTTTCATTGCTTGGTACAAGTTAAGATTTCAACTCAACTTAGAAGCTCCCCAACTTGACCTCTCATGTTCAAGTAGAAAATTAATATCAAACCTTAAGGAAAAGGAAATTACATACTCACAAAGTAGGAAAGGTCGATGATCAGCGTGTTCTTTGGAGTACTTGCATGCAAAGATGGTGACCATTCACTGAACCTTTACAAGGCAGGGTGGTGAATACTTCCGTACACCTCAACTAATTCTCAGTGAAATTTTGAGGGTATGAATTATCATGTAAAGTTTTACGGGTAAGGAAAATGAGGGGTAGAAGCATGTACCTAATTTGTCCAGCCCACACAGCTTGGGGTAGAAGCTTGGTCATCCATTCTTTTTCCATTACCCAGTGCTGCCAGCCTTCCCGATATCAGAACATTGCACCATGCCAACTGGACTTGGATCGTTCTCAAGGGCAGGGCTGACCACATGTGGCAGATGACTCTAAGTGAGGGGAACAGAACTTGTGGCACATATTAACTTGTAGCAACAACAAACCACTTGTGGAGAGTAGTCTTCCTGACTCTTACCATGCTCAGCTGTTACATTTCAGAAAAGTGATACTCAGTGTCAGCAGAAGAAGCTGGGGCTGGTTGGCTGTCACTTACATCCTGGGCAGTCCTTTCAAGTTCAAAGAACTCAGGAGTTTTCAGTTTCTACTAGTTTTTGTATCAAGACCCTCTTTACATTTGCTTCCTGTGTTAAGGAGTCATCCATTCATTTATTCACATGTGCTCCGCTGTGTGTTGAGTAGTTGCTTGAACAATGGAGAAAAAAGCGGAAATCTAACTAGCTTCTGGGGAGCTTCCATGTAAGGAAAAATGGTAGTTAGTAGGGAGGTGAACAAACACATAGAAATCATTCAAGGTCTGGTAAGATGGCCCAAGGATAAAGACACTTATCGTGAAAGCCTGAAGACCTGAGTTGTATCAATGAAACCCATGAAATGTTGAGGAAAGAGCCAACTCCCAAAAGTTGCTCTCTGACCTTCACATAAACACTGTGCCTTTACATACACATATGCATGTGTGATACATGTACACAAATAATAAAAATAAATCTATTTTAAAGACCATTCCAGATATTGATAAATTTTATGAAGAAGATACAGAGATTATAAAGTCATGTCCGGTTTTAGGGTACTTGAAGTGAGAATAACCCATAGGGAAAGATGCTCAATTTGTAAAACACTCTAGATTTTAAACACCTGGCACCCCATATACAAAAAGCAAATCTGCTCCTAGTTTTAGTTTGTATATCAAAAAGGTAACATTTTAGATGAACTGGTTTAGGTGAAAATGGATCAGTTTTACCTACTAGCTTTAATTTGTTTTAATGTGTCTTAATAACAATTTTAGATGACATTACCTAATGGCTTACATCACATTTGAGTGGAATAGCACTACTTAAGACTGATAACTTGACAAAGATAGAATAGGAATTTCCTCCCCTCCCCCTTTCTCCTAGACATCTATTTTTTCTCTATGCTTGGCTAATACTCTTCTCATGTCTACCACAAATTCAGTTATTTGATGAATTAGAGAGTTAAAAAGACCCTTTCCCCACCTCTCATGCTGATGGTGTGCACATGACACAGTTAAAGCCAATCCCACCCTGTTGGTATGGGGCTTAATGAAATTAACTCTGTGGTTACATTTGTCACCAGGATACAGTCCCTTATGGAGGAAAATCTCAAGAAGCTTTTTCACAAAACCCAATGACCAAAGGCACATTCTAAAAATGTTATCTTTACATTGCTTCCTAAAATGACACATTTGTGTCTCTTAGCACTTTGGAAAGCCAAAGAGAAGAGAGCTAGGATTTCACATACATGTGCAAAACTCCTTAAGTCATCTCCCATGGAGATAAGTGTGTTTTCCTTACCGTCCTCTTGATAAGAACAGCTTGAACAAGAAGCAACACCCATCTCCAGAAGGACTGCTTCAGGAGTGTCACAAAAGGCCACCTTTGGTTTCTTTCTTCACTGGCTAAAATGGCACTTAGGTATGTCATCGAAACAAAGATACAATTTGTTCCTGCAGTCTTGTTTACTGCAGAGGGAAGGGCAGTCAGAATCTAGAAGGAGGGGAGGCCTCTGGCTTTGGAGATCATGCATGCCGAGACTCCGTTTGTCTCTTCTGCTCGATTGACCATTAGGCTCACTTATTTCTTCCAGTAATACTGCGCAAGTTTAGAGTTGATAGGATAATGGCACAGAAAATGCTGAGGGAGAAATGTGCCCTAAAAAAATCATCCTCTTTATATCATTGATGGCCTGAGCCCTTCTGGGCTCTGTGTCCTTGTACCAGAAGGAGGTATTCTCTTCATATACAAAATGCTCTGTGGTGCATGCCAATAACATTGGTTTGCAACTGTTCATTTCCAGTAGAAATCTAACTCTGGGGAAAATAGTTTTTAAAAAATGATGACTAGAGTCAACTTCAGTAGAAAGTTCAGTGAACTTCAGCAGATCAACACACACACACACACATATATATATATATACACATACATACATATGTGTGTTTATATGTTTATTTATGACTATATATTTTTATATAATTTTATATATTTACATATGATTGCATACATATGTATATATAATCATCTTTTCAGCCAAGAAGTCTATGCCCAACTTCAATAGGGCAAGGATCTGTCAGGATGGAGTAATTTTCTAATGAGGAAAAGGTACATGAGCCTAATTGTCTAGTAGCAACCTAAGAGAACATTCCTAGGGTGTCACATAGATGATAAACGCAATTAGACTGGGGACTCTGGAGGTCAGGATACATATTAATTCTAAAGTTCATTGCTAAGGGCCTGGTGAAAGTTGAACGTTGAGGATGGGGAGGAGAGAGGCCATCACCAAAGGAAAACGTGGAGATTTGTGAGAATGGAAGCATCATGAGGTGTTTGCTGATGTGGTAGAGAGCAGCAGGCCTAATGCAATGACTCTTACAACAAAGCGTGGTCTCAGAATTGCCTAGGAAGCTGAAAAACTGCTAATGTCTCAGTCCTTTATCTACAGCCTCTAGCTAGTCAACCCAAGATTGGAATCTAGCTTTCAACAACCAGTGTTGGTTTATCTTGCTTTTGTTTGAATTCCCCAGAGTGTTCTAATGTGAAGCCAGAATTTGAATATCATCATCATAAAAAATAAAGGAAATTCTTCTAAATGGCATGAAACAGACAAATGAGGAATGTGGTCTTTGCTTCGAGGAAACTTTATCTACACATGTATTTATACATAGACTTCCAAATAACTGCCAACTATGAGCCTATCTTCTTGGATGATGCCTCCTTTTGACCGACCCTTTCCATTCTCTGTGTGCTTTGACCCAGAGTCAGGCCTAGCGTGTGTGGGCAATTGCTAGGTCAAAGTTGTTTTTAACCACCAGGATTTGCAGTTACTTCAAGGGGCTTTAATACCATGCCCATGGTGTTCACAGTGGCTATTCCATAACCATGGGTAACTCTCTCACCCCTCCAATTGTACAAATTGGGAAATGGATGTTAATGACTTGCCCTGGGCCATCATGCTGGCTGGGACAGAGATGATGGAGATTAGACTCCTTAGCTACGGAATTCTCTGTATTGTGTTAGGTTCCCAAAGTGAGTCTGCTCAGCCTCCTGTTACTGGCAGAGGTCTTTGTTTCTAGCGGTATCATTTCTTACATGAATGAATTTGCGTTACGTATGGGTGAGTAAGGATTACAAACCTCCTTTACCTGGCAGAAGTGGGACACTATGGGTATTAGCTGCCAGAAGGCAGCCTGACAGCAGTCCCATGAGACTTGGGTCATTATTCAAGTGACACTTGGTCATACCCACATATAATTCAAAACCCTTGCTGTGGGAAGTGAGGGATCTGGCTGTATTCTTGCTGACTCTGGTGCCTGACATCCTTTCTGATCTCTCCTGTTGCTCCTTGAGAGGATATTGATTGCTTATTATACAACAGAGAGAGTGAGAGAGAAAGAGAGAACGTTTATGTTTTTACAGTTGTGTCTTTAAATGTTTTTGTTTTATTTATTCTTACATTTTTATAGATTTATTTATTTAATTTTATGTTTATGAGGGTTTTGTTTGAATGTTTGTGCATGCAGCACGTGCCTGCTGGTGCCCAAAGAGATTGGGAGAGGGCATGGGGTTGCATGAAACTAGAGTTCTAGATGCTTATGAAACACCACATGGATGCTAGGAATTGAACCTGTGTCCTCTGCAAGAGCAGCAAGTGATCAACTGAGCCATTTCCTCAGCCCCAATTTTTATTTTGTTGTTTAAATGATCAGGTAATGTATTAGATGTGGTTATGGTGTTTTCCAACAAACTATGTTTTAGTACAGTCTTCTCCTCCACTGACCCCTACCCTTCCTCTCCGTGCGACCTTACCCCAGTCTTTGTTCTACTTTCATGTCCCGTGCATCCTGTTGCCCTTCCCCCAACACCTTCTCAACACCAGTTTTTAATCATCTCTTAGTCTTCTTCCTAGTCTCTTAGGCTTTATCCATATTTATACCTATTTATAAAACCTAAGATAGGTTAGATAAATGAATACATTACAAAGTAGGAGCCACATGTGAGTGAGAATGTGGGGTTTTTTTCTTCTTTTTGAGTCTGATTCGTCTTGTTTAATATATGATTTTCCATATCCAACCATTTTCTCACAAATTTTATGATTTCGCTTTTCTTTTCAGCTGAATAAAATTCCACTGTTTATCTGAACCACATTTTCTTTATCCATCTACCCACTAATGCGCATCTAGGCTGATTCTAATTCCCTGATGGTGTGAGTAGGGCAAAGAAAAATAGGGATCCACAACTCTCTCTGTGAAGAATGTGGAGACATTGGGTATATGCCCAGACATAGTCTAGCTGGGTCACATGGTAATTATATTTTTAATTTTCTGAGAAATCTCCAAATCAATTAGTATACCCACCCAAGGTAAATAAGGTTCTTCCCCCACACTCTCAACAGTATCTGTCGTCAAATTTCCTGACAGTCGGCATATGACATAAGATAGGTGGTGAGGTGGTATCACAAGGTGGTTTTGCCTGCTTGAGACGGAGTCTGACTATGTAATCCTCACTGGCCTAAAACTCACAGAGATCTGCTTGCCTCTACTTCCTGAGTGCTGGAACTAAAGGCATGTCCAACCATGCCCAACTCAAAGTAATTTTATTCTGCATCTTCCTAATGGTTAAGGATATCAAACACTTTTTTAAAATATGTACTAGCCATTTTTGTTTATTCTTTTGAGAATGATATACTCACTTTCTTAGCCTATTTGTTGACTGACAAGTTATTTCTGGGGGTTGTTTTTGTTTGTTTGTTGTGTGTGTGTGTGTGATGTTTATTTTGCAGTTGTGTTTAAATTATAGATGTTAGCCTTCTGGCAAAGTTTCTTTCTCATTCTGTAGGCCGGCTGTCTGCTCTTTGAGCTGCCCTTTTAAAGAGTTCCTTCTACAAGCTGGATCTTTGCCAATGGTGGAAGTAGCATTCCTTCTAAAGAATGACAAAAGCCAGCCTGTCACAGGAGGGATGGCACTCTCTTTAGGCCATGAAGGCAGGTCAATTCACATCGTTCTCAAATAGTTTTCTTTTTCCCTGTCTCCAAATCCATTACTAATGTAAGAACAACTGCCGAAAGCTTTAGCTATAGCTAAAAGCAAGCTCTAAACCCGTGGTTCTCAACACTGATTGCACAGGACGATCATCTTGGGAGCCTTAAAAATTACCCGTAGGCCCATTGAGTCATATTCTGGGAATGGGGCCTGAGAGTCTGTATTTATTTATAGTTCTCCACGTGAGGATGACATACTTTCCAAAGAACTGGTTCTCAGCAATAACCCAAATCTTAATTGCTTGTATCTATTTCTTTTATTGCTTGTTTTATGTCACATGACCCAGAAAGCCAAACCATACTTTTCTTCTGGCAATTTCATTATTCTACACTTAGACTTGTGTGATTCTCAGATTTTTCTTCTTCTTCTCTAAGCAGATTTCAACCTCAAAGTCACCCTCAAATCACCTGGTGATTAGAAGTCCTTACATAAAACTTGAAAGCCAGATTTCCACAAGGTTAATAATTATGAAATAGAAATATAAAGGTTGAACTTACCTACCACCCATATATTGAATTTCTCAATTGCTGTGTTGATCTTTGGTTGACCAAGACTTGCTTTCATGTCTCAGCCATTATCAGGGCAATTAGTTCCATTCTTAGCACACACATAACCTTATTAAAAGTATAATGTCAGTGATATTTTCCATGGACCTTCATGGATAGACTTTTACCAAGTTAAGTTTGCCAAGAACAAACTAGCTCGTGTAATGACATCTCACACATGGGGAAAATCACTTGGAATGCAGAGAGTACTTGAAACAGACTAAGCAAGAAGAATAATGAAGATTTGTTTGGAAATAATCAATATGGAAGAAGGAGTGTGGAGAATAATCCTAAAAGCAAATTTCCCATACCTAGCTGAGTCTGGGGCACCAATCCTTCTCAAGAAATTGTATTAATATCAAAGGGAAACCGTGCTTTTATATTAGATTTGACAGCGAGTGAAAAGACAAAAAATGATGAGCCATTCTCATTTCTCTAGGTTTCTGAGTTTGCAAGGTTAGTAATAAACACAGACACTGCTCAAGAGGTTTCAGGGAGACAGGTGGACAGAGATCTGTTGCTTATGAAGCAGTGGAAACACCCAACAGTTAAACTCACTCATTTTTCATTTGTAGAGGTTCTACAGGGGCCCATGATGAGAGCCAGAGATGGAGTACTGATATTTGGGAAGAATTTATACTTCAGTGATAAAATGACCTATAGCCAATTTAAAAATCAAAACAAAAGCTAAGAAGAAAAATAAGACGAAACACAGGAACTAGAGGCTTATGAGTTCCACTTTCAATAGGCCTGCATGAGTTGCCCTCTCTCGGGATATGTATTTTCATTACCAGATCAATGCCAAGAAGAAACCATACAAAAAAAAAACCTGAGAAAAAGATGGCTATAGGAAGAGGAAATAGCAAGAATATGGCATGTATGAGAAATAGAAAGGAGGCCAGTGTGAGTGAACCTCAGAGGGGCTGAAACAGGTATGGAAAGAAAGAGAAGTCCTGAGATCTTGGGATAGAATAAGGATTTCAATTGCTCTGAAGAAATCACTGGGAGATTTCAAGTAGGGGAGGAATGGATTTTTAAGAAACATTTTTAGTGTCAATGGGATGATGGACAAGGAACCAGCAACAAATCGACCATGGAATGCTGGGCATATATATGTACCAGCAAGGGAAAGACTAGATTGTATTAAGGTAACAATGGTAGAGTAGAAAGGTGTTGGGTTGAGTGTAGAATTCAGAAGTGGAAACAGCATAGCTTCCAGATGGCCAGGCTGTGCTAACAAACCTTAATCCTGTCTGGCACAACTGCCCCTGCCCTATCCCAAGTACAGTCATTGGGTCTGAACTAAAAATCCAGTAGACTATAGTGTTACTTAGAAACATTAGTAATTTAGGGCTTCACTTATTTAACCACCAAAAAAATAAATTCCATCCAAGCAGAAGTTTCTGTTTGCTGCCTGTTACGTTCTGACAGTAAAAATTCCATCCTGTGTCAAGAATGATCTCCTGGGGTTTGTGTTTTTGATGACTGATCCTGGTTGAGTCCTCAAAGGCCATGGTCAGGCTGTTGGTTTATCTTTTCTGAGCGTTTTTGATATCAGCTATATTTACCAATGCCTTCTTGGCTTTATTGCTTTATGCAGTTGGTCAGTTTCTCCATAGAAATATAACACTTTAACGACAAGTACTTAATGAGCCTTTACTATATGCAAGAATGTCCTGAGAGTATTGTATTTTAATTAATTCAATCATTTCGACCATCCTTATGATAATTGGATCCAATTATACCGATAACTGAATAATCTCATTGTGGTTTTACAGATGAGGAAATGAGACACAGTAAAGGAACTTTAACCATTTGCCCCAAGTTCACAGAGGTGTCAGCTGACAAAGCCAGGATTTGAACCTGGCTGCGAAGTTCTGGGTCTCAGCCACTCTGCTGGGCCTTTGGCATCCAGTTCCCTTTTCCTCTTTCCAAGTGAAGCTGTCACCATGGCATGACTTCTTCCTGCAGGCCACTCTTCACGTAGCAGGGTTTGCAGAGGTTGGGCAGGACAGCTCCTCCCTCAGGAGGACTCCTATCTAACCCACCTGCCATCTACCCAGACAGAAGCATAAGGTCCTTCAGCTAGGTCTGGACACAGTTGCCAATCCCAGTGGCCTGTTGCTACACACCTTCCTGTCCAGGTCCTTCTCCCTGTTATTCATAATTCCTGCATCATGTGCACCTGCAACCTCAGGCATGTTTCTTTAATCTGAAAAAAAAATACCTAACAAGCCATGCAATCTTTTTCTAGTTACTCCCTAGAGCCCGTGAAAATTTTAAAAACAAAACAAAACAGAAAAGGTCATTTATTATTTTGTCATCACAATGTTTGTTTTAAAAATATTCAAGGTTTTTCTCCAGAGCTTTATGGGGGGGGGATAAAGCAAGCTCAGGGCCAGCAGTAGCTTCCCTCTGTATTCTTGGCTTTCCACTGTGTGTCTGCTGCTAGAGAATTCTGCTCTCAAATGACTCAACTTCCCACTAACAGCCTGAACGTGGCAAGCCTTTCCCTCTTTCTGATGATGCTAAGAATTGATTTGCAGAATTGAGGTCTATGCAAATCCATTAAGATCTCTTCAATCTACATAATACGTGCTTCAGCAATGACCGTAAAATAGTAATTATAATGGTTCATCTTCTATGCTGTAAGCTTAAGCTTGATAAATATTTTAATTAAAAATGATACAATCTTTTCTTTTGTTTCAACTGCCATAGAGTGGTTTTCAATAGAGACTGATATGCATTATTGGGATTGTTAATTTTAATCAAATCGTCAATCTGTTCATTCATCTGTTTGTTTGATTTTTCAGTAAAAGTGTCATTAAAATGTTATACAACACACATCACATATTTCTCATAATTGAATTAAGTTTCAGATTCAAAACTGCAAAAGAAAAAGGAAACTATGCTTTTCAGTAAGTTTTGAAGGTTTCCCTGGCAGCATCACTTAATTAAAAGTTAAAAGCCATTTCAAATATTAAATATTCTCCAAATAGTTCAAAATATTTTAAAGGGCTTAATTATTTAAAAATTCAACTTCAAGGCATTAATGTAAGTTCTTTATTTATCAGAACACTTGTATTAAATATATCAAGTGTAGCTAAGCCCTCAGATAACACCCAGTCATTCAGGGGTCAGAGAAGCATGTTGGCAGTTAGAGGATGATGGAGTTAATCCCATCACTTTGATCAGAATTAGATTTGATGCATTATGTCTCTCAGAACTTTCTGATTTGGCTTTTCAGGTGACTTCATTAACATCATACCAGTGTTTGTATCTGTGACTTTTAATATTTTATTTTTGCTCATGATTAAGACTAAAGTGGCAAAAAATATACATGAAGACACTTTAGCCTTTCCAAAAATTTCAGAAATCCACATGTGAGAATATGGATCAGAGCCTCTTAATAAGTCTTCTGTCTTCCAGGATGCTATGACTCCATGAAGCCAAAGACTACTGCCCCTTGTTGACACTAACTATTAGGAGTTCTGAGTCTTCCCCACTCTGGAGTTTCATTTCTAAACTCAAATGGATTATTCAGTGTGGTTATTTAGGATAAACTGATGCATTTTCAGAGGTGTATGGAGGAAGAGATGAAATTAAATATCCCACCTACATATTAGTTGGCATGTTCTATCAATAGTTTATAAATAATTCAGGTAGAATTTGTTAAGTAACCAGGATGAATCCTGGGATATAAGCCTGCTAAGACTTGATCTTATTCAAGGACTTGAGATTATTATTATTATTTATATTTCCTTTTGGTTTATTTATATATGTTTATTATATGCTTATTTATATATGTTATTATTATATTTCCTTTCACTGTGAGCTTCGGGTCATCACAGATTTTGGAGACCCCTTAGTAGAAAAGGACCACATGGAATGTATATTCAGAGTGCTGGGTAGGGTTGAAATATCAGTCAGTGGAATTAACTACCTGTTAAGACATGGAAGAAGGGTGAGAGAAGGCAAACGCTGCCCTACAGTAAAATCTTAATTGTATTATTTACACCCATGGTGCTCCCTCATTACCTTTATCTATCCTGTGTCAATCAGATGCTTCTTGGCTGACACCACTACACTTGGACATACCCAAGAGCAGGATCATCATGGTTTCTCCTTTGGATACTGCCCCAGAGCCCACTGTTTCCTTAGGGCCTCAATACTCATTAGTGGTAAAATTTACTAAACATTTCAAGCCACCACAAGTCACAGACAATTAGGAAGCAAATTGCTGTCTATGTGACTGAAGGAAATGAAAACTGGCCATGTAGAGGTGTGGGTTCTAATACGGTAAGACAGAAAACTGCATTTCCTGCTGGCCTCCATCCCATGTTGTATGTGACTGTCAGACACTCATGACCAGTTGACTGTATGCATATCTTCTTTAAAAAAGATTCTTTAAGAATCACTTTGGGTTTAATATGAGGCCTAAAGAATAAACTCACCTGCTTATCTCAACCGATCTCCACTATCATCACTCTCTACTCTAAAAAGAAATTCTTTTTTCTTCTACTTACCCCACTGGGGGAGGGAGTGCTCCACAGAAGCCCCTAATTCCTTTTTGTTTAGTTTCTGCCCATTTATTGTCTGCTTTCCTCTTGAAAATGCCTTCCTCTTCTGAACTACATGTTCCTAAGAATATGCCAAAAAAAAAAAAAAAAAAACCTATAAGTCATGCAGGGCAAGAAGGAAATGCTCCTGGCATGTTCATGTCTTCGGCAGTGGAACTACCTAATGCAGAGTAGGAAGCTTTCCCAGCAGCCATAAGGAGAAACATGCTAAAGTCAGTGAACACTCCCATCATCCCTTGCAGTAGCTTCTCTGATATGCTCATAAAATATAGTTGTGATAACGCCTTTTAGTATCCAACTGAGTTAATAATAAGCCCTCCCCATGTCAGAGCCCTTATTTCTAATTCGGCATAGCAAAGAGATAGGCTTTTCCAAGGACTTAGAACTGGCTGTGTATGAGAGACTCATTTGCACATCCTGCAATAGAAACCATTTGCTCGAACCAGACAGACGGCACATATCTCAGCACTAAACATTAAGGGATGAAGTTATGGAACAGGTTAGTGACCCATAGAAAAGTTTCCAAATTTCTTTTGAACCTGGGGCTCACCATTTGTGAAAAATGAACAAGCCCATGCTTGCATATCAGGACAGTTTTGAGGGTGGAGTAACCTGTGATCCTCTGCCATTGACTCGCCATGAGTCCACCTCCAACCCCTGCGGTTTTAGCTCTCTGCCACACTTGGAAGAAAGACCCTGGAATGATGACCCACAGTTTGGTGGTTTGGTGCTTTGTCCACTCAGTCACAGAAAGCGCACTTTCAAGGCCATTTTTCTTGCTAAATATTTATCTACAGAGCTACATTATGAGTCTTTGGAGTCCAAATCTGATAAGCATGCAGGAAAACTCCTCAAGAGAGATGGGCGAGAAGATTACCTCTATGTAACGTCTCCACTTGCCCTACATTTGATGCCAGCAGGCAAATCAAAGCTGGTTAGGCAGTGTACAATTCCCAGAAAATCGAAGGCGGAAGCAACTGTTCTTCCTCTGGTCAAGCTAGGCAGATGTAAAATCTCAGAAATACAGTGGAGCCCCTGGCCACAGGCATGGTTGAAATGGCTGGGAAAATCTCACTGCTGGTGAAAGCAAAGCTGGCCACTGGGGTGGGAAAGCCTGTTAGACTTGCCTCAGACTGGACAAAGGCCTGAACGGCCAAAGGCAGGACTGGGCTCATAGAAACTCAGCCTGGGGCACTGAGGACTGAAAACTCACCTAACAAAGCAGATCTGTTTCCATTTGTGAGAGATGGAATGATTTGGGGATTGTGACTCACTAAACCATCCAAAAGGCCAGACAATTGTGAAGAGAGACACTTGGGTTCCTCTGGCTACGTGGAGGGGCCCTCAGACTTGCATGGTGTGTGCCACTAGTTGAGGGTGGTCGTGCAAAAAGATACAGGTTTAGGTGCCTGTCGTTGTGGTTTATCTTTGGTATTACTCACGTCTATCTAATTCCTTAAACATTTTGTGTGTGTTGATGTAGAATACTTTTATTTGTGGAAATAAAGTATATGACAATAATCCAATAGTGAAAAGTTACAAGAAATTAAAACATGGACATTAACAGTAGTAACATGAGCCACATATCCTGTGTTGCACTGTTGGAGTAGGAATCAATAACCACAGTGAAAGCTTTGAAATCTAAGGTATAAGCCAGAGTAATAACATCAAATGCTGTGAGTTTCTTTCAGCGTAATACTTTATACACGGACTAGGGCAGTCATCAGCCGAAACATAAAACAGACCTAGGCATTCTCGCCACATAGATGGCGTATATAAGGCTGCAGCAAATGCATGTTCAAGTGTAAACAACTTCCCTTCACAGTAGTGCTCCATGGAAACCTCATCTGCAAAATGGCCTTAACCCTTTCCAACTCATCTTCCCTTAGAAGCAAAGAATTTCTGGTGGGGTGTGACTATTGTATAGTGATAGATAGCAAAGACATTCTTCCATTGTCAAGCATTAAGTTTCTCGAAGAATCTTGCCTCTGTGTAAGTAGGAAACTGATGCTGAGACTTTCTGCTGGTGAACATATCCAATCAATAGCAAGCGTTCATTAGGAATGGAAGGATGACACTGGCTCCTTCTAGAAAGCAGCTAAAGATTCAATCCCAATCAAATCTCATACTTGATATTGACCGCTAAGTCACAGCTCCACTCATGGAGAGTGTAATAATAGTATTTAAAATTTTAAGTCTTAATAATTAACACCGTTCATTACTGTGGCTTTTCTTTTCTTTTTTTCTTTTTCAGTGCCAGAAACCAAGCCCAAGAAGACCTTATGCATGGTAAACAGTTTCTCTAATCCCAAGTTTTACCCCTGCACACTGTTGTGGCTTTTTGTCCCATCGGTCCTGTCAAAAATTTAAATTTTCCTAGAGAATTTGATATCTCAGCAAACATGAAAGAATTCTAGCAGTTTCACTCTCAAAAAGCACAGCTCCTTCTAATTAATATTAATCTGTGAAGGATAAAGCTGGTAGGTTAGGAAATAGCTTCTCCCCTCTCCAATAATGGAATCTATATTCTGAGCAGTACTATTAGACCACGTTTCTGGGAATTCAACCATGAGTGAACATTCTTTGGGAATACATGCTCCATTATGCATGCAGGGAACCAGAATGCCACAACAGGATAGTGGTTTCCTTAATCCTTTGCTACGTAGCTGTTAGGCAGTGCAACTGTCATGATTATCAAAGCATGTCATAATACATGCATACAAAACTGATTGTGTGTTAGCAAGCTTTCCTGTGAAAAAACTCAAATGTACAGGAGGATGTCACTATTTCTGAAGCCTGGTTTTTCATTTCTTTGTGAGTAAAGCATTTCTAGGATATTTGCCATACAAGAAAGAATAGCATGTTGATCTAGACACCTGAAGCCCTGTGCTCTGATTCCATTTAAGTTTATGATGTCCCTTAATACTTCTGAGTTTCATTCACCAATAATTCAATGATTCTGATTAGATGGGAAGCCCAGAATTAAAAGAGCTAAAGCTAGCCAGAAAACTTGCAGACTCGCTGTCTTCCTGAACTTCACAAAGTATCATTAACTTTGCTACAAAATCTGCAAAGAAAAAAAAAAACCTGTCAAGATAAGATGACATGACCAGCAAATGTCTTTATCTTCATATGATCATCCAAAGTTGCTCTTCTGGCCAACATTCTGCATCTACCAATAGGTGATGGCTAGAGAATTTCTTTCATACTTATCATGAATCTAAAATATTAAGGATGCTCTTTATCTTCACTAGACTGGAGTATTTACATTTTCTGTAAGAAATAATAATTGAGTAATTGTATTACTCAACTCTGCCCTTTTCATGCAAAAACAACCATGAACAGTGAATGCATAAGTGAATGAGAGTAGCTCTGTTCTTATAAAACTTTATTATCAAAAATAATAAACATAACCAGTGGGCTTGCAAGCTGTTCAAGATTATCTGAATCCCAAAAATTTATCTGAAGTCATAGCTTGACTTATTTATCCTAAATTAAGTCTAATATTCTAATATTTAGTTTATATTCATTGAACACTTTTTTATCATAAATAACCTTATCTAACCATTTACTTAATCAATTTGCACTTAATCAGCATTAACAGATCATGATTCTTGTCACATATGGATTTTTAGAAGTTTTTGTTTACCCTATCCCTTTTTTGTGATCAATAACAAACATACCTTGAGATAGCAAGTACTTTCAGTTAATTCTTTGTTGGATTGTATAACAGATCTCTTATTTTCATAACTCCAACTTATGGAATTTTACATAATTGTAGTATTGGAAAATGATTTATTTGAGCTGATCTTTTCTATCTACATGTCAAGGCCATATTAGGATAGCTGTATCTTTGGATACAGAATAATTCTAATCTTCATGATTTATCCTTAAATAACCCTATTCACCATCTTCTTTGTCACTTTATGCTTCTATCACTGGGTCTCATTAGACTCTGTGAATCCTTACATTGTAACAACTAGACCAGAACTCTGTGTTGAAGGTTCTGTCAGACCAGCTCTTCCTACTAATGGAGAGCTGTAAACAACAGTGAAGAAAGCCGGAAGTGTGAAAGTAGAGCAGAATTGAGAAAGCACAGAAGAGACAAATGAGCTGCATGAAATGAAGACATTGCCTCTTATATAACGCCCTGAGCGGACTGCTAATCTGATCATAATTCCTTTAAGTTTCAGCCCTGAGCGGACTGCTAATCTGATCATAATTCCTTTAAGTTTCAGTTGTGACCACAGTTAAGCTTTCTAGAGCGTCAAAAAAGAATGAAAATAAAATTAACATCCTGCTTTGTCTGTAATGATCATGTAACAATTGAGAGGAAAGGTCTCTGCTAATGGTTTGTCTCTGTTGGATTGTATGCCAAGAGTTTACACAAACCACATTCTTTCTGTGGGATGAGGAAATCTGAGACATATTTTAACATAATGGGCTGAATAAACTCTGTTACTTAGATCTTAGAAATTTTACTTTGCATTGGTTTCTTTTCCCCACCCTCCTTCCTGATCCAGTGGGAAAAGTTAATCTGCAATAACTGAACTGGGTTATGGAAGGAATTATGCTTTCATTGAAAGCTTTGTGCATAATTTCAAATTAAAATTTATCATAGTCATTGTTGGGGACTATGCTGTAAAATTCATGAATCAAAACATTTCTCACATTTGTAGAAACTGTCCCAGATGCTAGAAAATTATGAATGAGCTGAGGGGTCTCTGTCTGTACAGAGTCTTTGAGATAGCAAGGGAACAGACATAAATAATAGGCTGCCTGGATAAGGATGTAGCTCAGTCATAGGGAGCTTGCCTAGAGTATGCAGTCCCCACCCTCGACACACATACATGCACGCACACACATACACACACACGTAAACATACACACACACATCAAGTGCATTGTTAGATGTGGTTTGAACAACAACAACAACAAAAAAGCACATTGTTATCTCATAGATCAAGCCTAAGAGAGTGGTGAGAGGTCTAAGTTCAAAAAAAGGAAAGAATTTTCTTAGTTACAGGAAAAGCACTTTCAGCATCACTGAAGTGGAGAGAACAGGCATGCACGTGAAAACAGCAAGAGAAGAAAGGGGGAAATGCAAGCACTGCCAGGTCACTGAGGGATAAATAGGAAACCTGGAGGGTAGAGAGATAACATGAACCTGTTGCTAGATGTTTGAGAACCCCGAAGGCTGCTCTAGACAATGCTCCATGAGGTAAGCTTGGATGTCTATGGACTGACTACAAGATGGAGATTAGCAAGAAAGATGAATGGCACTGATAAACCTAGTATGATTATTATTATTATATTTGAAAGTGATACAAGCAAGCCCTTTGGATCATTGCACAGTTGAAATGGTTCTTTTAGGATAGTATGAAAGTAAATGGTGTATCATATGGCATAATTGGACTCTTTGGAGGGTGTTTACATTTTGTATCTCTGGCACCTATTCAGAGGACGGGGGGAAAAGAGGCTTAATTATACTTTGTTTATAAAATCAGTAGAAATGGTCTTCCTTAATGTTTATGAGGCATCCTAGGCATCTGAAGTCCCTGTGTCCTCCAGAACTGGTCAGTTCTGAACAGCATGTACTAAGTGTTCTTTTGATCTTTGGAACTGTGTTTCTGTCTTTGACCACCTTTCTATACATTTGCCTCCGGAAAAAAAATTCTTAATCTTTTCTTTCCCAAGACAGTTTGATTTTTGTCTGGTAGTTTCAGGGGATGGAAGATAGTAATTTTATGTAAGCATAGATATGCTAGCTTTCCAACAAATGACAAAGTGTGTCCCTGAAATTAGGGGAGGGCTAGAAGAATGGATTTCTATATCGACTTAAGATTGTGTGACTTCTCTTCCTGGCATTAGAGGTCAAATCTACACACACGCACACAAAATGGCATCACTCATTATACCACTGCCCAGAAAAAAAGGTATCACAATTTACTGAAGATAAAATATATCTTTCTTGTTAAAAAATAATTACTTCCAAAATTGATCAGCTCTTCTGTGCTCCTGCAGATGCACTCTGACATGGTTTTGAAGACTTAGAAAAGCCTATCCATGTGTGCATGTTGCTATTGCGATTATATTTGTGTGTGCCCATAGCTAGATATATGGTCACACACACAGAGATATAAAATCTCACGTTGACTACTTGATTGGAAGTGTACTACATCTACAGGTCACTTATAAAAACTGACTCATGTATCTAGTTAGCCCATCAAGAAACAGTGAACATCTTTCTGTTTGCATGAATCTTCTTTTACATTTCTTTTGAAAGCTTTATTGTTTTTAATCTTAAGTCCTGCATAATTTTGCTAGGAGATATTATGTGTTGTTTTTAATATTGGTATTTCATTATAGATTAATTTTTCCCCACATCTTCTCTCTGGTACTATTGAACTGTGAAATATACATTAACATATGTATATTTACTCTCCAGCTAACCACTGGTTATAAAGTATGTCTCATCTTAAGAAATTAACTTACGATATCTGTAAATAACAATGCTTTTTCCACTCTCATGATTGCATCTAGTTTTTATCTGATATTCAGATCATTGGTCTACATAGCAAATAATGATAATATTACTGTAATATTAAATAATGATAATAATGAATATCATTTTTAATATCAAATTCAAGAAGAATGCCTCTGGTGGAGAATTTTCAATGTTCTGGGGATATCAATCTGCTGTCATGAGTCAGAGCTCTGAACTAAAGAACCTGACCCAACTGACTTTAACCCACTTAAAATGTATTTTACTAGAGACATGGTTCCTGTCTTTCTAGATCAATTATAACACTCAAACTATGGAAACTTGATTTACTTTTTTCATTTTTGGAAAAAGAAAGTTTCTGTTTCTCAGTGCTTTCCTTTTCATCTGCCTCTTGGTATATGGACTACATTTTTGTGTAGTATGAGGCTGCTTGTTTACACCATGACCATCTAACAGCTCAGACCCAAAATAACCACACAGAAACTGTATTAATTAAATCACGGCTTGGCCTATTAGCTCTAGCTTCTTATCGGCTAGCTCTTACATATTAATTTAACCCATTTCCATTAACCTGTGTATTGCCATGAGGCTGTGGCCTACCAAGTAAAGTTCCAGCGTCTGTCTCCGGTGGGGCTACATGGCCTCTCCCTGACTCAGCCTTCTTCCTCCCAGCATTAAGTTTAGTCCCCCCCCTCCATCCCACCTCACTCTGTTCTGCCCTGCTCTGCTATAGGCTCAAAGCAATCTCTTTATAAACTAGTGGTATTTACAGCATACAAAGAGGAATCCCACATCATTTTTTTTTGTTTTCAATTTTTCCGAAATTTTAAAAGGTGGTTACATTTCTCTTATATCAATGAGTAGCTACTGTTAAGTTTCCAGGAAATCCCATGTTTGTCAAAATGAATGATGACTCTATATTTACCTAATCAACTTCTGGATGAAATTGTCTTTTTAAATCATTTCATTAAAGATGAGAATTTTAATCCAATTTCAACCTTTTTCTCAGTATTTAAAATAATACTTTACATTTAAAATACTCCCAAGGTCCAGTTGAAGAGCAGAAGGAGGGAGAATATGAGCAAGGAAGTCAGGACCACAAGGGGTTGGTCCACCCACTGAGACAGTGTGCCTGATCTAATGGGAGCTCTCCAAATCCAGCTGGACTGGGACTGAATGAGCATGGGATCAAACTGGCCCCTCTGAATGTGGCAATTGGGGCAGACTAAGAAACCAATGATAATGGTACTGGGATTTGTCTCTACTCCATGTACTGGCTTTTTGGGATCCTAGTGTATTTGGATGCACACCTTCCTAAGCCTGGATGGAGTAGGGAGGGCCTTGAACTTCCCACAGGGCAGGGTACCCTGCCCTCTCTTAGGACTGGAGGGGGAGGGAGGACAGTGAGTAGGGGAGCGGGAGGGAAATGGGAGGAGGGGAGGAGGTGGAAATTTTGAATGGTATTATTTATAAAACAATAAAAAAGAAAAAAGAAAATACACTTTACATAGTGATGTTTTCATAGTGACCCACTCAACATCTAGAACACTTTGTTTTATCTGAGCTTTAATAAAACAAAGATGTTTGTCTCAATGTACCTGATATAAGCTCATTTTTATTGATTTTGCATGGCATTTACTGAATCATTCGTTTCACAGACTCATATTTCCATTATTATGATACTGTTATGTGTACTTTTAATTTTTAAAAATTTTAAGTGTTTTTAATTGACTACTGCCTCCATACATTTTCCCCTTTCAAAACGAGTCATTAAAATCTGAATACTTCCTTTCTAGAGAGACAGTTCCCATGTGGTGCACATGTGTGTATAGAGGCGATGCATGTACAGCTCATTCAGTGTTGTTAAATGCTCTCTCTGGTAGGATCCAAATTCCTGCCTGTTTTCATTATTTGAGGAACTCTCCTCACCCCCACCCCAAGCAAGCCACCAACTGCAAACAACCACTGATCTGATTCCTGTCCCCTTTAATTAGCTTTATCTGTTCTAACAAGCCCATCAGTGAGATCATATATTATGTGTCAGAATCCTTATGTTCATCTTTGCTTCTTTTTCCATGCTTTGAGACTTTTTCACGTGTGGCTTACATTACTCCAGCTCACTTAGGACTGGGTAGTAATCAATAAGTGTATTCTTCCCTTTTTCTTCTTTAAGAACTTCATATACCATATTTTGATCAATCCTCCCAGGTCTACGCCCCTTCCCTACTTACCTAACTTTGTTTCTTCAAGCCCATCGATTCCAAATTGGGCTGCTCTTTTATTGGGGGTGGAGCTCCCACTCAAGCATGAACATCCTACCTGAGGGCACACCCTTAAAGAAAATGGAGGGGTGGGAAAATGATGTAATTATGTTATGATCTCAAATAAGAAATGGAATATTCTTGAAATGGGGATTTCCCAAAGAACTCTGATCGTATGAGGTTTTTTATGATGAAAAAAATAAGTGGTCTGAAAGCTTGTTGTACCACAGTAGAAACTTTTAGGCAGAAGGGAGGAAACTAACTCCGTCTCCAGCAGCTTTTATTTGCCAATTGGATAGTTCCTCAGCTAGAGTTGGGATTTCATGCCCACTTCCCCTATTCATGATGATTTTGTCTGGCTTGAGCTTGATCGGGTCATGTGTGTACCATATACTGGTACATGCCACTGTGAGTTCTTTCATGCCATTGCCATGCTGTGTCCACAGTTTACTCTTCCCTTGTAACCATCCACCAACTCAAGCTCTTAGTATCTTTCCACCCTTCTTCTGCAGTCACCCTTGAGCTTTGGAGGAAGGAGTGTGACATAAAGGTTTCATGTAGCACAGAGTCTTCCTTGGTCTCTTACCCTCGGCATCTTGGCCAGTTGGGGAGGAGTCTCTGTGTTGAGCATCATATACTGCACAAAAGACACTCTCTGATGAGGTTTGAGAGATGCACTGATCTCTAAGTATAGCAATAAGTCACTCAGAGTCAGTTAACACTATGTCCTTCAACAGAATAATAGTGGTATGTTCTTTCTGAGGATCTATGACATGTCTAGCTCTCAGTTTGTGGCCTGGATAAAAACAAGGTCAGGTATGGGTTCCATCTCGTGGAACAGGTCTTAAATACAATCAGAGTTTGGTTACTCCCAAAGTATTCATTCTGTTATTTCATAAGTGAGCACATCTTGCTAAGCAGGTTACTGCTATAGCTCTCAGGATTTACAACTGGGTGACAACAATTATTCCTTTTCTCCTGTAGGCTGCTTAACACCTTCTAGAATCATTAAAACTAGCCAAGAAGGCTAAAGTTTTCAAGTTGCTACCTGATCTATGACTCAAGTATATGGCATCTCTAATAATAGGGTCTTACTGTCATGCTCTGGAGAGGTAACTAAAACCTTTGGCAATAACCAGCAATGTTTTGGGGTACATGGGACTTCACTGGCCAACAATAGAAGTAACCAACCCATTTCTGACACAAAGATCCTTATTTGTCAGCCTCTGGTATCTAATAGGGAAATGCTGCCTAGTTATAGGCTATCTCCATTTAATCATCTTTATATGTATGTATAGATTTAGGGATACTCTAAGGTTTCCATGTGACTTTTTCAAAAGGTCTTTATTGGTATTTATCCCTCCTCTTAACCTCTTCTTTATCCTATCCCTATTCCATTTCATCCCCCCTTCCATTACTGCTCTTCCCACTGTATACTACTGTGTTCTGTATTCTTGATTTCTTGTGATGCCTCAAGTATTCATATTTGGGGACTATTATTAATAAAATTGACTTACTATTCTTACAGACTTGTTACGCACATACTTTTATTTCACTTGGGAACTCAGCAACAGATAGAATTCTGAAGTCACAAGATGCATGTTTAATTGTCAAGCAGCAACCAAACATTTTGAAAGTGGTTGTGCCATTTTGCCTTCTTACCAGCAGTGTCTGAGAGTTTCATTGCTCTGTGTCCGTTTGGTGTTCTTATCCTTCCATTCAGATGTCTTAGTAGGGACACAATGCTAACTCCTGGGATTACCGAGTCTCTTGTTTGCAAGTATATGTCAGCACTAAGTTATTTCTGTCACCCATTTAATGTGTCATCTGTCTTCTATCCCATTTATTACCTTTAGAGGGTATACTATTTTTTTGGGTGTCTGACTCCATTTCCTGTAGTGCCAGTTTTGCTTCTTACTATCCTCCATGTACATATTAAAATGACTATTTCATTTTTCACACTTTTCATATTATTTTCAAATTTCATTTTAAGCTAGCCTTTGACCTATCCCTTTCCCTCCAAGAATACTCTTTCTGTCATCATTCTATCTCCTGACAGATACCTGTCCTTTCTCACAGAATTTTCTACATTGTTTAAAGATGAGAAACACTTTCCAGCAATAGCCAAATGATGGCTCAGCTCTCTCGGTTGTACTTTTTCCACATCTGTGCTATTTATTTTTCATGCTTACTCATCCAGGAATAAAAAACCACTCTACTTAGATCCAATATTTGCGAACATTTATCATGTGCAGTGTGTTCTTGAACCTCCTCAGTGTGTACCAAGCCATAAGTTTTCCAGCACACAGCTGGAGGGCAGAATGACATGTTCTAGTTCAGTATCGGGTTCTAAGAGGAATGCCCACAAGGTGGCTTTCTGCATGGAGATACGATCTTCTTTTCCTCAGCCTATTCTCCTATACTCAAAATACGGGACTCAAGCATTCATTGCCTTGTAATACCTGATCCGTAAGACTCTTGCTCTCCCTTCCCCACCTCCCATCCTTGCCATCTGAACTTGATAGATGGCAGCCTGCTCAGTGTGCCAGTGCCCAGTTTCCTGACATTCAGATGCAATATTTTCTAAAGGTTACCATTTTATGTGGCTCTAGAAGGGATTCTCTGCTTGAAGTGGGCCTTATTAATCAAAAGGCTAGCCAGAAACTTTTTAAGAAAGAGAAGAGCCATGATCTGATTTGGAGGAATCAAAAAAACACTTTTTTATCCTTCTTCCTTTATCCCACAGCAAAGAGTACCAATTGACTAATAATGCTGATCATTAACTCAGCGCCATGGATAACGTTAGCCATGACACAACTTCCAAGTTTCTGGCTATGAACTGACTGTGAAGTTTGGGTATTGTCTGGAATTTTTATTCTCCCTCCTCCCTACTCTGTGTCTTGTAAGGTAGTCAAAATAGTGCCAGAAACCTAATAAATGTCTTTTTAGATCTTACCCAGTTTCAGTATCTTTATTGTTCTACATATTTCTTCCATGAATCTTGGATTAGCTCCTCATTAAAACAAGTCTAAGTATGCGTGAACAAGTACCATGCTATTTTATATACACAAATACATACTTAATGACCTCTCAGCCTTTAGCGTTTTGATGTGCTCCATTGGTATGGGAGCACCCAGCCCATTGTGAGCAGCGCTGGGATTGGTCCTGGGTTTTATAAAGCAGACTGAGAACAGCACAAGAGCAAGCCAGTCAGCAGCTTTCCTGCAGCCTCTCTTCCGTTCGTGCTTCCAGCTTCCTGACTCTCACCCTGCCTCAACTTCCCTTCGTGGTTGGCTATGATTGGGATATAGAAGTGAAAAAAGCCCTTGATTCTTCAAGGCACTTTTGTTCATGTTGTTTATCACAGCATTAGACCACAAACTAGAATATGTATTTTGTTCCCCATCTCTTGAATTTATGGACTTTCTGTCTGCCAGCGAAGGTTTGATTTGATTGCACACATTTATGATTGTAATGAGATTATTACTATGAGGGTCTTTGAAGAGCACCACCAAACAGGCCAAATATTAAGGATGGATCTTTGGCACAGCTCTTAGAGCACCCTGTAAGCAAACACTACCGGTTATCCTATAGGAACTCCTAAAGCCTGCTTCCCCAGGAAAGGGGCCCAGGTCATCGTGAGATCTAAAACATAGTTAAATGCATGTACCCTCACCTAACTGTGTATTATCCATAGCCTAGGGTAGTTTCTAACATTTAAGTCAGTTAGCAAAGTCAAACAAAGTATGCTGTTGTGTAGGGGTTGGGGCACAGATTTCACACCATCAGCCTTTCAAATGCACATTTCTTTTAGTAACATGGGAGCATTGCCCCGCACAAGTTTCTAAGAAGTGAATATCAGCCTCCCTCATGATGATTTTTTTCCCTTATCACTAGTCCTAAATATTAGTGCTGTGTTGTTCCCTTTGGTGATGGCTATGACCCTCAAAAAGAAATCAATTTGATTTCTCAATCTTGACTTGCAACATCAAGGATACCAAAACAAAGATAAAGAGCTGAGAGGGAAAAGCTCAGTTACCTACCAGAATAGCAACGCTGTGCTTTTGACAAATGCTCAGAATCCCCATGCTTTCTCCCTCGATGAAACAGGGAGCATTACAATCAGGAAACCATGCTAACAAAGTTAGGCCCACGAGCACTTTGTTTGTTTGTGGGATTTTTCTTTCGCTGTTCATATCAGTGTTTGATAAATCACTAGCAAAATGTGTTGGGCTAGCACACAGGACCTGTATTAAAGACTCCAATCACTGGCCTTTCAGTTTATAGACTTCTGTTCTATGCTTTTTCCCACTACAGATAGGTAGAAGAATGTCAAGTCCAAACTTCTGGCACAACAGAACAGGATCTACCTCAGTATATTGGTATCAGACACCACATAGTGATGATTCAACCTATCTTTTCCTGGCCATAAGAAAGAGCTTGCACAAGCTTGGTTCCTCATCTCTTTTCTTCCATCTGGTGGGTCATGTTAATTACATTCTCAGAAATATGTCATAATGAATAAGATAGCTGCACCTCTGGCATAATCAGATACTTAATTTTACCTAAGAAATTTGTTTTGACTGCATGTTGCTAAACTCTCAAACTTTCTCATGTGAGAATTCACCTAGTTCTCTGCAGCCTCTAGAAACAGACAGTGTAGTCTCTCTAAATGAACTATGCTCACACAAGGGAGAATTTGAGGCACTATTTCCATGAGGCAGTCTTGTTTCTGATGCTCTTTTCAAAGCCAGATGAAAGAAATGAACAGCTCAGACCCCTTCTCCTCCCAGATGCCCTTTGGAAATGGTATCTTCTCAGGACACAACTGAGGTTGCCATGGAGTTACAGCATGTTTTCACAGTAAGTCCAACAGTGCGGTCACTACGCAGGATGTCCTCTTTTATTGGCAGAAGGCAGATGCTCCATTAACAGAGGAATTTCTATTGACATTTTCAGGGACACACAAAATAATTGCCACTTGAATATTTTTCTGGGCTCTCAACGGAGTAGAGGAATGGTCTAAGAATACGCTGCACGTCAGACTGTAGTGAGAGTATCAGTGTTGACATGGCATTATTGATTCGCATTCAGAGAGAGACTCGCACATGTTTCTTTTCTACAGTATAAAGCAGACATGCTCAGTGTTCTTACAAGATCTAGTGAAAACAAACCCAATCTTTCAATAATTTGTAAACAGCTGTTACTGGCCCACTCGGTTTTGGACACCCTACTCAGCCCCAGCATATAAGAAGTGGTCATGCTCCCCCCTCAGTATGTCGCAGTCTAGTCAAGGAAGCGGATTGCTGCAGCCAGAGGCAGAAGAGAAGCAGTTAATAGACAGGCTGGAAGAGCATACAGAGGGCATTCAGTGGGAGGGAAGAGAATGCACAAACGTACAGAGATTCTCATGCCCCTGACATTTTGGGCAGTTAGTTGCAAAGAGTCTGGTGGGCAGAGCACATAGAACATTGAGCACGACAGAAAATGTAGTTCAGGATTGGTTGCAGTGAGCCCATAAGGCAGTGGTCAGCACTCTGGGGTCTGTGATTCAGTAAATTTAGTCAGCAGAGGACTTTTTCCCAGGTTCCTTGATTCAAGGCCAAAGTTTTCTCATTCTTTAAAATACAGTGGGCTCCAGTAGGCCACTGGCTTCCAACAAAGGTCTCTCGATGGAAACAAAATATATAAATTACATCCAAGAAGCAATCAGTAGGGTCTCTTGCTATCTCCATCTTACAGATGAAGAAACTGAAACATAACGATATAAATCAACTCATACAACATTATGCATTGAGTTGGGTGATCCCATAAAATCAGACTTCAGGAGTCTCTCACTCTGCCTACAGACTTTACCCTTGATCCAGAAGTGTTTACACAGCTGTCTGTGTGAAGAAAGCCTGCCTTCTGGAAGAGGCCTACTAAATTGCCAAGTTTCAGGTCATGAGAACAAGACAAACAGGGAACACATCCCAGACATATATCCAAATGTCCTACTCTTCATCTGTTCGTGACTATTTCTTAAAATTTTTGTTTTGTTTGCTTGTTTGGGATGTGTGTGTGTGATATTTAGTGTGTGTTTGCGTGTGTATGTGTATTTTAGTAAAGAGGACAGAGGAAAATATCAGATATCTTTCTGTTTCCCTTTCTGCCTTACTGACGAACTTTATCGTCAGTACCGCCAGGTTGCAAATAATTTCACGGAGACTTTATTATGAAAGCTTGGCCTACAGCTTAGGCTTGTCCCAAGAGCTCTTAGAACTTAAATTAACCCATATCTTTTCATCTATATTGTCTTAACATGCTTCAGCTGCCTTTACTCTGTACTGCCCATCCTGCTGCCTCTCCATCTGGCTGGAGATTCCACCTTTCTTCTTCCCAGCGCTCTCTCGGTCCAGAATCCCCTGCTATACCTCTTGTTAGCTATTGGTCATTTAGCTTTTTATTAAACAAGTGACCATTACACATATTCACACAGGGTAAAGGAATATTCCACAACAGACAGACTCTCTCACGGAACATAAAGCTCACGGCCTTGGATAGGTTGGCTGACGAGTGTGCTGTGTGATCTGGCCCTCAGTGTTGGTCTCACAGGCAATGTCCAGTCATGCCTGGATTTTACGTGGGTGTGGGAACTTGAACTCAGGATTTCATGCTTGCACAGCAAATGCTTTAAGCCACGGAGTTGTTTTCCTAACCCTCATTCATAACTATCTGATATCTAACCGCTAAAATAAAACAGCTTCAGCCTGTACATGAAAATAATTTAGAAAGGACATCAAAAAATCCACAGATTTGACAGAGACCTCTGAAATTCTCCAAGGGCTTCTTTTGTATTTATTCTCATTAAAAGTTAAATTCTATATAATCTAAACAAGACATGCTTGAAAATTATTGTTTGTCTTGGTTTTATTTAAATTTCAGGTATAAAATGGAACAAATATTGGGTTGTAGGATGAAATCAAATCAGGTCAAACAGGTTCTGTTCATGTTTCACTATATCCATTGATGTTAATAGCATCTAAATAAGCCTTGGGTACATCTTCCTGTTTTATGTAACCATAGGGTTAGGGTATCATTTTACTTAGATATACAAATGTTGTTTACTCTTACAACATAGCTCAAATATGGTGGGTTTTCAAGCCACCTACTATGTTTGGGCTGTCTAGAGTACTGAAATTGCTTATTAAAAATAAATATTTCTTAGAATTTTAGCATTAAAATTGTGGGGGTTTCGGGGAGAAATGACTCCAGTGTGAGAAACAGAACAGCAGGCATTACCACAGCAACAGAAATCTGGCAGCCTTAAAAAACAAAATAATTAATACACTGTAACTCCTATGCAAGGTGATTGCCTTCATTATTCCTAGAATCATCTAAGCAGAATTTGGAGAGTTAGGAGAGTGTAGTGCTAAAAACACACTAGAGGTATGCTATTTGGGGCTGCTCCAGAGTGGCCCTGAAGGTTCCTCCATGTCTAAAGCATGGCTTGCACCAACATGCACAAAGATCTTAATATTTCCCAGTCACTCACTCACTCCTTCCATTTGAAGAGGAATGTTTGATTTCCTCTGAGGAGGTAATTGTCATCTTCATGTTCAGTTTTGTGTCTTTGAAGTTTTGATATACATTGAATGTATGAGGAGTCATGGAGCAAACAAGATTAGCAGCATTTGATCCATCCCACATTGTCTAAAAAATAGAATAGGAGATGCATTCTAGTGTACAAATGAAGTATCTCTGTGATCATGTTCTATGTAAAAAACTGGGATCCAGGGTCTCTCCACATATTTCCTGTCCCTTGGTATTGGCCCTTCTGAAGTCTTTCTTTTTATAAGTGAACAGTTTGGTTCCATTTCAATTAAAATAAAAAGACAGTATTAAGCAGGCCATCACACAATATGTGCCCTTCTACAGAAAAACTCTTTCCCTTGTTTAGTTACTCTACAATACATTCCTCTTGCTCCAAGAACCCCTTCCCTCACACAAATCGTAGTCAAGAAGCATGTTAAAGCAAGTAGTTCTATGAGAAAATACCAAGTCTCTTAGCTTACAGCAAACTAAAGCTCTGCACAATGTATGCTTGATGAGGCAACTACTGTCAAAGTGTCCCAACAACAGGACATGTCCCAGAAAATGCGATGGCACCAGCACTGACGTGATAGAAGCAGCAAGATAAATACAGGTGGATGACGAGGAACGCCTGCACTCTGTAAATCAAGTCCTCTCTGAGTCAAATGACAATTCCTCCAAGACATTTGCAAAAATGGGTCTTGATCTTGTTGCTCAAGGGAGGCAGCTGTGTAATGTGTGGTGGCTGCTAGGCTGTAGGGAGAAATGTCTGTGATCTTACTGCAATGTCAAGAAGCGAGATGATAGGTCCCCTAGACGCTATTAGAATGCCCTAAAGAAGATCCAAGTTCCCTACTTGATTATAGTTGTAGCTGAGAAATTCCTATCTTTCTGATCTTTGGCTTCCCTTGTACATTACACTCAAGGGATAACTATATATTTCTCAGTTGAATGATTTTGTGAGAGATTCAGGCATGTCCTTCTTTGTCGACAATTTCCCAAAGATCTGTCTTCTTAGGATTACAAATGTTCCCATCTCAGCACACACTAAATCAAATAAACCCACTCACCAGGACCTGTCTGTTTGGCCAACCAGCCAGGGCCTTATCGCTCTGCATAAAGTCGCAATTGTGGTACTCACCAGACTCTCTTTTGACTTAGACAGAAACACATCTATTCCTACCGTTCTCTTTTCCTTTCAAAACCAAGATGCATCACTAAAATTGCCTGTGCCAATTCTGGTACAGATTCCACTTTTTTTCTAAGCATGGTGGTGCACACCCGTAATTCTAGCATTCAGGAAGTTGAGGAAGAGTGTCACAAGATCATGGCCATTCTGGGCTTATAAAAAGACCTTGTCTCAAATTACTACTACTAATAATAATAAAGTAACAATTCCAACATTTTTCTTGTCCAGCTAATCATCACTCCCTAACGCCTTCAGGTCACTCCTTGCTCAGAATGCGTGCTCAGCTCAAATGGCGTCACGGAAGTGAACAGTTGAGCTCATAGCTTTCTGTACATTATGCAGCTTGCTGAAACATAAAACACGGATGGAAAGCTTCAAGCACTCTTGCAAGATAGAAGCCTCTTCAGCAAACACCTCCTTGTCAAAGCATAGAAGTCAATGTCTCCAGTGTGTAGGATTTTTTTTATACCTATACACACACGGCCTCTTCTTTGTGGTCTACTTCCAGGGATCGCTTCACTTATTTCATTCTCTCAGTAACTAGGGGAGGTAAATGTTACTATGACCTCATTTTTCCAAGATGAAGCATCTAAGTAAGGCAATGAAGTGATGTGGGCACTGTCACATGGCTGCACAGTGAAAGACCAGAGTTTGGCTCTTTTACACCAAGAGATGCCATGGCCAATACCCCTCTAGCCACTGGCTTACCAGTTTCATGAAGGGAGGAGCTCAAGTCTGCAAGTGAATGCCAATTGAAATAAAAGTAGTGCTACTTACTAAGTTCCTAGAATTTTCTGTATTCTGGATACTATCCTTTCTAACAGCTTTCTATGCATTACAATTAATTTGAATATTATTTTATTATGCCCATTGAAAGAAGAAAGGAGGAATCAGTGTACCTAAGTGATTTGCTTAGGTGGAATTTAGTAATTCTTCTGTCTGTAGTCATGAACATCATAGGAGCCTCTACGTCAAGTGCCTCCTTGTTATTCGATGGGATGATAGTGTTAAAGATATTATTTAAAAGTCCTATGATAGTCCTATGAGATATTTTTAATCCTCCACTTAACAAAAACAGAGCAGGGTGCTCTGGCAGACATGCTTAGGCCCCAGAGCTGACAGGTACCCACTAGTCTTCCTGTTCCTCCATCCATCCTTGCTGCCAACACAAGCCCCTTCAAGGTGTTAGACCTTGTCCAGTACCACCTTTATCTTGTCTACCCTCAGAGCTTGCCAGGACTTGGAAGACGCTGGCCATCCAGAAAAAATCTTCTTTTCTAAAATTTACTCACATTTTTGGGCTAAAATGTGACAACCTCAATGTTTATTTTTCCTTGCAAATTTTAAAACCCTGGTTTCTTCAATATTCATTCATTCTTGTATATGTGTCTGTTTGCAATAGTAGTCGCCACATTTTTGTTAATTCTCAGGCTTTAAGTGTGAGTTCGCAATCTATTGGGAGTGGAGAAGCAGCAAAGTTTTGCAGGGATTGAAAAGCACAGAATATTAATTTTCAGTCTCTTTAGCAGATTTGTAATTGTTCTGTTTGGAGATTTCCAGATAGGTGATATGTTTATTGTGCTATCATATAATAACTATATTTTAGAAAGCCATAAAGAGTAAAATATAAATCAAGAGCGTCTGCTTCCCTGCTTTTGAAGGCAAGTTTTATTAAAAACATGTTTATTTTTCCTAAGTTTCCTCTTCCTTAAGGTTAATTTGTGGCCATCAAGTGGTACCTTGAAAATGTTCCTCTCATAACCACATGAGATAGTGAGGGTCATTTCTATGCCCAGATAGATGGGACCACGAAGTAAAACATCACAGCTGTTCCTCTCAAGAAACAGTAGTTGACTTCCAACCAAATATTTTATCTCTTTCACAATCATAACCACTTTCACACACTTATCTGAAACTGAAAATGTCCCACATTTTCACACAGCCTGGATGGGGCGGTCAGCACAAACTCCGCCGGCAGGCAGCTGCTGTTTTCTTCTCTAGCATCTCTTTATGGTCAAGGAAAGCCGTTGCCTTGAGGTTTGGATAAGCCTCTGCTAACCTCTTATGGATGGTGGATGGGCAGCTTAGAGCCCCATGTATTGCCTTTCCCTTTTGCCTTTCCCTTTCTCTAAGCAAGAACCTCCTGTCAAGCTCTCCCTGTGGCCGTCTCCAGAGAGGCTGAAGTCTAGTCTGTCAGGGGAATTGGTGGCTGGGGCAGAAGACAACCGTTCAGCCCCTCTGATCTTAGCTGCTCACTGTGTGTTGATGGGAGGGGTAACTGGCCCATAGAGATGACCAGCTGGCTGTGGGGAGCTTGTAAGCTTCTTGGCATCAGCAGATCACTGGTGTTCACAAAGCATGCCTAGAGGACATCTTGAGACAGGCACCTGAGACCCTGTCAGTGCAGCAAGCATATCTCCAAAGACCAAGTTTAGGATACAAACCAGGGGAGGCTTCTAGACTGTAGTGGTACAAAAAGGACAAGGAAGGGAGGAAAAGGAGAATAAAGACCAAGCAGAAAGGAATTTAATGGGAAAAAAAAAACAGGAAACCAAAAGATACTCCTTTCAGAGACAAAATATTTTCTGTTTGGAGGTCTGGTATCTCCTCCTTAACCACACCTAACAATAAATACATTAAGTGGGTCCGTTGACTAAATAGCAGAGATAAGGTGATTAGTGTAAATTTATGGTTTCACATCTGAAGAAAGAGAGGAGATTCTGGAAGAAGAGTCTTGTAAGCCTCATACAGATGTTCGCCTCTTGTCCATGCCAAAAAAAACCATCATGGCTGTCAACTACACAGAGGAACTTGGAACAGGAGTCAAGGGCACCGTATAGCAAAGCATCCTGTTTGTTTACTTTGGCAAGCACAAGATGACTTTACTAAATGATATCTAAAAAGGCCCAAGGTCAGCTTTGTAAGAGTCAGAAAAGGGCATCTTCTGAGGGCAGGGAAAGAGAGGGGCGCTTCTTAATCTCTTTTTGTTCAACCCTTCCATTCAAAGGGCCTGAGGCTCTTCAAGAGAAGTGGCTTCAGCAACAGCATTAACAACTTGCTACCAGGAACATCTTCATCATCAGTAAATAAGAAGACAGGTTAAAGAGTATCGTAAGGGGTGTGAAAAGTGGGTTAAATAGAGAATCAGCCCACTGGCTTTTACTATATGGGCATGTAGTAGGAGTAGGCTTTCCCTCTATGCAAACTGACTGTTGCCCCTTAAGCTTGCCAGGTTTGGTGCTCAAGTCATTACCTGTCCTAGGAATGCCCTCAAGGGATGTTGCGGGTCCAACGTGGCAAATCCAAGTGGGAAGGAACTCCTTGCTCTGTTGGTCCTTTGCTCCATTTCACAGACTTACCAAGTCCTGTGCTCTGGGTGACTGGTGGGGAAGCTTCCCTGAAGGAACAAGCCTAATCCTCAGGCCTGGAAGGGCTCTCCTGCAGGTAGCACCAAGTCGGTTGGCTGCCTTATCTTTAGCTCCCTCCAGTATGAGACCCATAGGTACTTCTTTCCAGGGGTCAGCAGGTGGGAACCTGAGACCAGACTGAACGATTGAAGAAGTAAGGGGAACATTGAGCTGAGCTGCTGATTCACTGGAACCCTCATTAAAGGCGCATTTCCAGATTAAAGCAATGGGGCTAATCCAGAAAGCATCCCAAAAGAGAGGAGTTGACCATGTCATTAATATTTAGTGATAGAAAAAGAAAACAAACAAACCAAATTCAAAAAAAAAAAGATTAGAGTTTCAAATGCTTCTAATAAGCCTGTGCATCTCAGGTACCTGGGCAGGCCCAGCCTCCCCTGCTCAGCGCCTCGTGACTTTTGACTGCTCATCATGGTGTCCATTCTTAGACAAGTGACTCACACTAGATTAAAAGAAAATGAAACAAGGCATCCAGGCCAGAGGCAAGTGGTTTCTAAAACCTACACCTCTGTAGCCCTTAAAAGGGCATATGTGCCCCGACTTCATGTTAAAATCCTAAATCATGACATAGTGTCAGCTTTAGGAGACTGCCTAAATGATATGTTTATCTTCTGTGAGTGAGACTAATGTCCTTATAAAAGGGGTCCAGAAAAATCTTTTATTTCTGCCTCCAAAGGACACAAGAAGCCAGTAGACTGCAACCCAGCAGAGAACCCTAGGGCTTGCTTTTTCTAGAGATGAATCAGGCCCTGCATTGGCTTACTGAGAGCCAGGCTGCTCCCTGTCCATGTTTGCTTGCCTTCTCATCCACTAGTAGAAACAAATGTTTTCTCCCATGTGTGACTCCTCTGTCATCAGGGAAAACATGGCATGGCCAAATCAGTTTCACATTTCAATGCAAATTTGTAATAGCTTCCAACGAGGGTAGCCAAGGGAAACACCACAAAAGGAAGAACAGGATTTCTCTCAAATGTTACTGAAAACAGAACCTGTTGGATGGCCAGAACCATGGACAGTCAAAACATATTGGGCATGTATACTCTAGTTAACAAAACTCAGTTGATTTCTTTCTTGTGTTTCTTTCAAGAAACCAATGTGGGTATTTATACACTTAAAACCCACATGTCTGCCTGAGAGCTGTGAAGAGTTAGCAGGCCTTGGCTTCCTCTCAGAAGAAGTGGTGGAAGCAAAGGTTCTGTCCTTCACACTGCCATCTCTACACTCAGCCTGGCTCAGTCATGATAATCCTCAAGGTGACTAGAGGAAAAGGAGGGGCTAGTGACCTCCCAGGAAAAAGTTTGGCATGAGCAGCTTGAGAGAGATTATTGTGATGTGCAGTATTTGCTCTCCATGCTAATTCAGCTCCTACCCAGGCTGAGTCTTACTCCTGGTGCTGGCGAGACAGCCATGAGTGGAACAACTGTGCAAAGCCCGGAGTTTGGTGAGCCTAGAGCGGGGGACCACCACCAGTAAGGGATGTCTGCTCAGGAAAGATGACGGTGTCCCTTGGTCCCACTCAGCCCCCCAGGATGGGCAGCAGAAGGGACTACTTGCAGGTCTCTCTGGTGCAGGAAAGAAGTGATGTGTGCAAAGCTGAGGGAGCATATCTTGTCTTTGATGAATTCCTTCGGGAGTCCTGAAAGAACACAGAATGTTACTCTTACTCTGTGTGAGTCTGGGCAGGCAGACAGCACGGGCATCCAACCCGGCAGGATGACAGGACTGTTTTCTAAAGTCCTTCTCATGTCCTCTTCATGTTCTGCTTCCCTTTGGTCTCCTTTCCTCTTCTTTCCATATTGCTGTCATGTCTCTACCCAGGAAACCCAGTGACTCCTCAAGGCTGGCGGTGCTGAACTCAACTTCTCACCTTGTGTCTTCATGGAGTCCAAGTCCCTGGCAGGCTGGCTGAGTACCGGAGTGAAATGGCGTGCTCTCTTGGTCTTTATTTATCAGAGCCTGTGATCCATAGTAGGCCCTAGTGGACTACTCTTCCAAGGAACTTTTTATTTATTTGTTTTTATTTTTCAGTTAGCATACAAAATGTTTCAGGACAATATTTTCATATCTCCATATAAGAACATTTTACATTGCTTAAATTTACCCCATTAGCCTCTCTTGTCCCATTTCACCCTTCCTGCTAATATTCCTCCTCACAAATGATTCTCCTTCTGTTTCCATGTTGTATACATGTATGCACACACATATGCACATACAAACACACACACAAGCACACCCATACACAAAAAACATGTATAAATCTAGAATCCACATGAGAGACAAGTCACTATTTTTCTGACATAGACCCCTTTTACTTTTATGCCAAGTGTTCTTTTTTTATTGGAGGAGGGGAGAACATGCATATGCATATGAAGGCCAGGAGCCCACTCTCCAGAGTTAATTCTCTCCTGCCATCCTGTGGGATCCAGGGATCAAACCCAGGTCGACAAATCTATGCCAAAGGGCCTCCATCTACTGAGCCATCTCACCAGCCCTACTCTTTGTTTTATTCCCTTGATTCTGCATATGAGAAAAAAAAAACATGCAGTTTTTCTCCTTCCAGATCTGGCTTATCTGGTTTATTTGTCTTTCTGGTTGCATCTATTTTCCTGAAGATGCCATTTCACCCCTTACATCTGAATACAACTCAGCTATGCCTATGTACCACATTTGCTTTATCCAGCATCTTCTGATAAACACACGTTGGTGCAGTCTCTTTATTACTTCAAACAGTGCTACAAGAAAAGGATGTGATGTACTGCCCTGGGTTTCTTCAGGGATGTACCAAGGAATGGCACAACTGAATCACACGGCCATTCTACTTTTTGTGCTTGATGAACCTCCATGCTGACTTCCACATGGCTACCCTGATTTCTAAATAGCTACACTGACTTCTACATGGCTACACTGACTTCCACACAGCTACACTGACTTCCACACGGCTACACTGACTTCTACACAGCTACATTAACTTCTACATGGCTACACTGACTTCTTCACAGGGCTACACTGACTTCTACTCAGCGACACTGACTTCCACATGGCTACACTGACTTCCACATGGCTACATAGACTTCTACATGGCTACACTGACTTCTACATGAATGCACTACATGGCTACACTGACTTCTACATGTCTATGCTGGACATTCCCACCAGAAGAGTATAAGCTTCTCTTTTTTTTTTTTTTACACATCTGTTCCAGCATTTACTGTTGTTTGTTTTTAGACATTATGGATGGGCTGGGATGGAATCTCAGTTCTGTTTGTCACTGTTTCGTGGGTTGGTTGGTAGGTCTGTTGTTTGAGAAAGGTTCTTATTCTCTAGCCCAGATGGCTTCGTTCTCAATATGTAGACTGTAAACCAGGCTGGCTTCAAACTCTCACCCACCTTCCTGCTTGTTCCTCCTAGTTATTGTGATCACACATGTCAGCCAGCATACCTGGCTCCAAGACAGCTTTTTGAAGCCATTTTTAGATTTATTTATTTTTATGTATATGAGTGTTTGCCTAGATGTATGTACATGTGTGTGTCATATATGTGCCTGATACTTGCAAGGTCAAAGTGTATCAAATCTTCTGAAACTGACGTTACAGATGGTTGTGAGCCAACCATGTGGATGCTGAAAATTAAACCTGACTCTTCTGCAAGACCATGTGTGCTCATAGCTGCAAAGCCATCCTTCCAGCCTCAATGTAGTTTTAATTTGCATTTCCCCTATGCCTAAGGATGTTGAACAGGTTTGTTACATATTTATTGGCTATTTTACTTCTTTTGAGAACTGTCTTCTTAATTCATTTGTCCATTCACGGATTGGGCAATTTGAGGGAGGTTGTTAAAATTTTTTGAATTCTTTACATATTCTAGATGTATAAAGATTTATAATTAGTAAGGTTTTTTTTCCCCCAAAGATCCTAAAAATCAACACTTTCCCCCAAGATTCACTGTTTTGCTTAAAGCTTGTTAAAAACTAAGGTCTTTCCTCCCTCCTCCACTGCCAAATGTAGCAGACGCACGTGAGCAAGCTTTCGCTGAACCACAAGCTCCAAGTCCAGGGAACTCTCCAAAACAAAGTTTCCTCATGGTTTTCGTTAAGGGATTGCTCTGTCCTCATAAGCGAGTGCTGATAACAATCCTCCCTACCTCAGTATGCAAGTCAATCATTAACAACTGGATTGCAAAGGATAAAACATTAGGTCTACAATTCTTTCTTGGTGTAGGAAGTGCAGAGGCACGTGCCTCATAACTAATATGTAGCAGGCAGCAATGAAGCATGTAAGGGAGGTGACAGAACAGAAGAGGATCACAGGTAAGGAACAGGGGTGGGGGGCATTGTTTTTTGTACCTCTATCCGTTCTCATTCTTTCTTCTCACCTTTCCAGTCAGAGGAGGGGGGCTAGGTGTAGAGAGGGGCAAGGTGTGATTAAAGCATCCATGCTAGGAAAGGGCATCTATGGACTGATCTGTGTTTTAACAAGAGATGGGTGCTATCACCACTTGTTGACTTACAACACCAACAAGCCAAGATGCATCTAACTGCTTCAAGACTCAGGGTTCCAGAGAGAAAATGTATGTCAGGCCCAAGAGCAAAGATCATTTGCAGCAGCACGCTGGTCAGATGACAGCCCAGTCCTTAGGGAAGACAAAGATGGATTAGTGTGGGTCGGGGAACACCTCCAGATTTTACTCAAAGGAAAGAGAAGTTAAATGTTAAATTCTAAAAGAGCTGCTACAAACTGCCCAAGGGAGGTCTGGGTGAATTACACTTCTCTCTTCCTTCCTTCCTCTCTCTCTCTCTCTCTCTCTCTCTCTCTCTCTCTCTCTCGACAGATTTTGGGTTCTTTTCAATAGTTCTTTTAAAAAAAATTTGTCTTTTCTCAGAAAGTTTCTGAGAAACTTATACCCACTCCCCTTTCCCCACAGTTTTCCTGTTATTGGCATCTGGCCCTGTGTGGCACAGATGTGATGATGAACCAACATTCACTTACCGCCATTAACGAAATACTTTGGGGGTGATCATTTGTTTCTGACATCTTATATGTTTTAACAAATGCATAGTAACATATCATTCTCCTGCACAAAATAGTTTTATAGTCCTGAAAGTCCCATCTTTCACCTTGTCCTCTTTCCATGGCCTCCTCCCGAACCCCTAACAACCACTGAGCATTCACCCTGATTCCACGGCTTTGCCTTATCTACAATGTCATGTGGTTGGAATTCAGCAGAATGTGGCCTTTTCAGACTGCTTTCTTTGACTTAGTAAAATGCTTTTAAGTTTCCTGAGTCTTTCTGTGGCTAAATGGTGCATCCCTCTTTAACACTGAGTAACAGACCATTGCGTGGATAAACTACATCAAATTTATCCATTTGGGCAAATGTTCTAGCACAGTAAAAGATAGAAACACAAAAAGGGTGAATTAGAAAGAAAGTAGCAGGAATATAGGCAAAATGGAAGGAAGAAAAACAGAGTCTTTCGGAAAGGAGCAAAACTAGCTAGAGAGATGAGCATAGTCGTGTAAGCGGAATAAAGAGGACTCTGGTTCTAGTGGCCGATAGTCACAGAGTGGAGCCAGCTCCTCAACATTTCTCCCAGCCCTTGTCTAGTCTTACAGAGAAGGAGCCATGTTACCATCAACCTGAGAGCCCAGCACATCATAGGCACCCCATAAAATTTATTAAACCAACTGAACCTCCAAGGCTTTTTTTTTAAAAAAAGAAGATTCTCCCGGATACCAGCTCAATGGCTCAGAAGCCATAAGCAAGCCATCTCATGGAAGATGAAGCTGCTTGGTCAGATGGGCCTTTGCATGCCCTGGAACAAGAAAATACTCTCTTGCTAACCCTTGACCTTGGCTTATAAAATGCATAAATATAACCAAAGAACTAGTGTTTCAATCTAATCACAAGGCAGCAAAAATACCCCCGAACAACTGCCATGGTACTAGAAAAAAATGGCTATAGAAGGAGGATGGGCCAGCTGTGTGTTTCAAGTGTTTACTGCATTCTAGAGGAGAGAACAGCCAAGCAACAATATCAGTAGCCCACGTGCAATGATGTAGGACTGTACTCCAATCTAAGGGATTGCTGCTTACAATATGGTAGGAGTGGGTAATGGATGAGTCAGGGAAATGGATGAGTCAGCTGGGACTTGCAGGTCCTATAGACACTCGCAAGTGACAATTTGCAGACTCAGTGTTGCTACAATGCGAAAGAGCTTATCACTCAGACCACTGTGTTGTTTAAAAATCATCGACTGCTTAAAATTAGGTTCTCTGCCAAAGCATTGGCATTCCTTGATATTCACATTCCTTTCCTACTGGGTGATGAAATTGGTGACTGGGTCAGGTAAGAAAGGCGAACATTTTGCTTTTGGAATATCCATAGCCTCTGCACACTTAACTTACACAGTCGGCATAGGCTAGAGAACACTGGAGGATTTTCTACCCAAGAGTCTGAATCTGAGAGCTTCTTTGCCCAAAGGTTGTTCTGTAAAGTAGAGCTCATCCACGGACTTACAGCTTGTTCCTTGCGTCCATTTATGTCTGTATAACAACAGGGCTTGACTATCACTGTAGACAGTTAATAACAGATGGTGGAATTGGCAGCATTGGAGTAGGCAAGGAGTAGCTAGCTCTCTATCCCACTCAAAGATTCTGACTGTGAATCCTTGAAGGAGGAGGCCATGTCTATGGATGAGAAGGGGAGCCTCTACTGATTCTGAGTGCCCACCGACTGACCTAGAGATCTTCAAACCATAGGGCAGTAGAAGCAGCCCAAGCAACTTCCACACAACCAGAAATGAGCAACAGAGAATCAGACTCAGATCCCAGGACAGCGTCAGCATGGGAGCAGCTGCTTCTCCTACCGCATCAGCCTCCAACCGTTTCTGCTGTGGCTGGCTACTCTATAGAGCATCTCCTGTACATGGGGTCCCTGAGACAGGAGCAGAGCTCCTCCCTTGAGTTTGCAGTCCCTAGACTGGGCTGAAACTCAGTGATAAGGCAAAGCACTGTGCTCACCTCCAGAACTGGGCGAAGTCTATACCTCCAATTATTTTTAATTCTGTGAGAAAGATGCATCTGTATCACAAGATGATGTTTTCAAGGTGTTGATGAAACAGAACAGCCAATTTATTTTCTTGCTCTTTTGCATTTACTTCTACTTCTAGAAAGGACTAGTCATGAAAATTTAGAGCCAAGTCCAGCATTTGGTAGTAGCAGGGAGGAAGAGAAGGCAGGGTTCTGTGTCCTGGGAATGTGACTTTATACCACCTGAATTCTCTTCTTAGTCTTCTCGTCTCCACTTTCTCCACGACTTTTCAAACCTTTCCTAGACTTAGCTCCTTTGATCCTATTCCATACCCTCCTTTCCAACCCTCTTGTTATTACTCAGCCCCATAGACACTGGACCACATTTATGTATCTCTCTGTAACAAAAGGAAAACTGCAGTGTAGGGCCCGGGGTTTCCTATGGAAGGTGGACAGGATGAGAAGAGGAGCGCACAAGGCAGAGAATGACAAGAGATGGACACTCTCTTTTCAATGCATTTTTAGGGCCATTAAAGAACAGGCACTAAGGGAAAGCAGTAAAATGCCCTCATTGTTTATGAAGTTAAACTATGGGCCATTTGATCATCCACATGTTCTCTCCACACACGTTAATTAAACACCAATTAGATAACAGGATAGTTCTTGGAATCACATAGGTGGATGAAATAGTCCTTGTCCCCCAAAAGCTAGTGGGGGAGATTGCCCATAAGCCAATAATGGTGGCAAAAAAATGTGATGGACTGGGACCACATCACAAAAAAGAGGGACGAGTTCTGGTCAAGAGGTCCTGGGATCAAATTGTGATAAATGATGGAGCTCCTCAGGACTAAAGTGAAAGATGAAGCTAAGAGAAGGGTGTCTGTGGGTATCATGATCATGGCAAGAGACCGTGGTAAGCCTCAGAGAACAAAGCCATTGAGGAAATGGGGGTAGCAGGAAGACTACAGTTTGAGCAATGGAGCATGCAATGTTTGGCCTGGGGAGAAATGGGGCCTGAACAGAGAGGCATGGCCAGCCCTCCGGATAGATGTAGGCCATGCAAGAAGAATTAGCCTAAGGAAAACCATCAGCGCATTGCAGATAGGAGAGATGCGCAGGGAGATTTGCATTCGCAGAAGTAAAGATCTGGCTGGAATATGGAGAATAGTTCAAAATGGACAAGAGGGAAAGTGTGGAAAATACATGGGAAGCTATTGAAAAGAAGCAGCTTGGAAGCAGTGTTCCTAGGAAGAAATCTCTCTGCCTATGCCTGTCACTGCAGGGTTCCTGATTGAGGATGAGAAAGACTCTCTAGAAAGAGGTCATTCATTAATCACATCACGTCTGTGGTATCAGTGACTACCATGGCTTTGTTTTACAGTGACCTTTATGTAACATGACTATCACGTAAATATCCTTCCAGACAAGGGCTAGCCTCTCTCAACATCTGTCGATAGCTGGGCTCAGGGACATAGTTACCTAGCATTTCCTCGCTGCCTCTTCTAAGGGAAATTCTCTCTGATTACAAGTAGACACACAATTACCCTGATGCTTGTTCAGGCACAGGAGATGAGAATAACCACCGAGGAAATCTCATCGGCCACAAAGGGATTGATGTGTTTATCTTTTACACTGGTTTTGTCAATTTAGCTTCCTTTCATAGTGATTTGATTGTTCAGGCCAAAGTAGAATTAGTTTACATGCCGTCCTTCAGAAGGAAGATTTTAGAGAAAATTCCTTGATACTTGCTAGTGTGTTACATCAGGGAACTACTCAATTGCCAATGTGACTCCATCTCCGCATATGAAGTAGGGTCATCTCTGCTAGTTTTCTGGGGCTGCGATAGCGAAGTGTAACGAACCGAGGGATCTGAAATGACAGAAATGCTTTGCAGTTGGGAGGCAAGAAAACAGAAACCAAGGGTTGGTTTCAAAAGGCAAAGGGGTTGGTTTTCTTCTGGGGTCTGTGAGGAAAAAAAGTCTGTCCCATGTATTTCTCTTCACATCTGGGGGTAATCTGTGGCAGTCCTTGGCCTGTAGAAGAATCATGCTTAAATGACTCTCCCTTCTCTTTCTCTCTCTCTCTCTCTCTCTCTCTCTCTCTCTCTCTCTCTCGTGTGCATCTGTATCTGTAAAAACCTGTATTTCTGGATCTAGCTATCCCATTTAAACAAGTTAGATTGAAGTGGATCCCATCACAAGGGCCTCCTCTTCGCTGATCCCATCTGTCATGACTTTATTTCCACATGAGGTCCAATCCTGAGATGCCAGGCATTTAGATTTCAACATAGGAATCTCTTGTACAATTAGAGATACAATTCAATCCAAATACCACCTAATATGAATTTCAAAGTTAAATGAGTTATCTTCTATAAAGAACTTGAAACAGTGTCTCACATTTAGGTCTCAGTAAGTGTTAATCAAAAAGGTCCCCGGTTAGGGGACTATGTTGAGATACAGCTGGTTTTCAGCTGTCACCGAGAGTTTGTGGTCCGAGTGAGCTGGTTCAGAGCCTATGTAACATGAAGAGTGTTGAAATGCTACTCCTGGCTAAATGGTGGAGAGCAAAATGGGGTAATGCAATAAGGTCTGCCTTTTCTTCCCTTTTCTCCAAGTGTGTGCTTTTTAATTAGCCCCAGGGGGAAAAAAAAAACAACCACCATTTCTTTAGAGGGGACAAATGAAGGATCTATGTACTTCTGAGGCACTCAGAAAAGCAAGCTTCTCAGCATTTGAGCCCTGTCCATCTGAGCCAGGCAAGGGCTACCATACTGAGTCTTAGAGAGGTCATTAAAGTCTGTCCTGGATAGGATGAACCCAGGTTGCCCTAGGGGAGTAGCTGACGTGAATGAGAGTGTTTACTCACCTCAGATCACATCAGAATCAGCCTTTGTAAAAACAAATAAGGTGTGTTGATTTTTTGTGGAGATGGTTAAACAAATCAGGTGGGCCAAAATGAGTTCTAGGAATAAGGGGTAGCAGAGGACAGACTGTCGAAGATAGCGAGAGCTGGACCTGGGCAGTTTTGCGGCACTGCCCTGGCAGCTATTTGTGGCTTCTCCAAAAGACTGCAGTGCCAAGAAACTAAAGAGAACACTTGCCTGGCAAATGGTGGAATCTGACACAAGAGGTCAAAGTCAAACTGAGCAAAATTCTAGGGACACAGAGAAGAATAATCTTCCGGAGAGGATGTCTCGTGGGGCTGATGGCTCATTTCAGAAGTCTGGACTCTGATCCCCAAGGAATCGCAAGGTATGGAGTTCCCTTCTTCTGGAATCCCCCTGTCTACTTTCAGTGATGCTCAGGGAGACTTCTGACTTGAACTGAGAAACACTGGTCCAGGAGGCAAGAATGTGCTCATTCTGTTGTTCCAGAGCAGTAGGTCAAGTAGCTAAACTTTCCTGGACTCAGTTCTTATATTTCTTCATTAACTGGGAGGCTTGAAGTCCTGGGATTCGTGGGCTTTTCTGGGTTAAATGATTCTTATAACTCCAGCCAGGTTTTGTGGATGAAGGAACTAATGCTGAACTGAGAGATTTGGTTAAAGTCATGAAACTAATGAAGCGCAAGGACCCTAATATCTGAGTATCTTCATTCTCACCCAGAACCCATTCTGCGAAGGTCCTTGGTGTCAGAAGTCTACATTTGTTCCTCCTTCCATCCTCTGAAGTACATCTTCTTATGCCTGTTTCAGACACGTACAAGTCAGTTCCCCCCACAACCTCCAGCTGCTGAGTGAAGAGCCAGAGCACCTCCCTTCACCCTCACACAGTCCTGGTCACATACCTCCAGGGGTTCTCCCTTTCCAGCTGGCACCAACCCGAGTCGAAGCAAGAATCTCACTCTGCAGAGGGAGCAGGTTTATCAGAGGTACAAACAGAGAGGCAAGAATACTTATTCCAAGCAACATTCAGTTCCCAAGGGAAACTCTTCTCTGATGGTTAAGCAAGAGTGTTTTATGATCTGATGCCAGAAATTGTTTAACTAAAGGTGGAATAGAATGCAGAGATGCCCAGCACAAGATGGGTGGTAACTAGCTGGATGCTCTCCAGCGATAGGCTTCTCCTGGCTCTGCCATCCTTCTCCTTCCATCCCTTTCTCACCTTTGGTTTAGAGAACCAGGTGCATCAAAGCCCAGAAGCCCCAAGCAGCATCAGCACCTCCCAGAATCTGATAGAAAAGTTGCCTCCTCTGGGTAAGCTGAGGCTTCAGCAAGGTATGGTTGCCTCTCTCTGGGTGACTGGATTTCAGGGTGGGTCTGGATTTTCCATTCCAGTGAGATGGTTTGGTGTCAGTAGCATGTTGTTGTTTACTTTAAGGATAAGTTATTGGTCCTTGTTTTGTTTGTTTGTTTTCTTGAGACAAGGTCTCTCCCTGAACCTGGACCAATTCAGCCAGACTACCTAGTCAACAAGCCCCAGGCATCCTCCCCAACTCCCCAGCCACGGGATCAAAGGCATATGCCTGAGCCTGGGTTTACAGCGGGTGCTGCTGATCTGAACACAAGCCTCAGGCTTGTGCACCAGGCGCTCGACTGAGCCATCTCCCCAGCTTTTAATTATTTTATTCATTTAAATATCACCCAACTGCCAATTTGCTTTGTAACAATATAGATGTGAATGAGATATTTGCCATTCCCTTTCTCACACTAAGCCTTTGAAATCCAGGATCAGTTTCACACTCCAGGGCCCTTCAATAACACCAGATATATATCAGATGGAGTCTGTTACTATCCAGGACAGCACACTGTTAAAGGCATATGTGCTTTGAGCTCTGTGGTGTCTAGGGTACCTTTCAACCCAGATATTTGATGTATCAGAGAACCGTGACATGATTGGAAACACTCATTCTGTTTCAGGGATTCTGGAGAGAAATGAGCAGCGAAATAGAGATAGTTCTCAGCCACCCATCTCTCTCCAGAACCGTCCATGGACTGGTCTTGGGCAGATCCTGGGATTGCTCTGATCACTTGACCTACCTAACATGCTGGTTCTCAGTCATGGACATGTAAGACACCTGCCTCCCGAAAGTAGAGCTCCAGTGTTAATTATTAACTAACAAATCCACAGCGAACCACAGTGAGGTGTTACTGCAAGGCCACTCGAAGAACATGTCCAAGAGGACTTTGTTCCACTTGCTCCCACCCCAGAGTCCAGAACAGTATACACCCAAACAGTGGGGACAGTATTTTTATTAGAAGAACTCCAAGCTGCAAATCCTGGAGAACCCATTTGAAAGTTTTATTTTCCCTAGGGAAGTGAGTGTTCCTTTTTGACCCTCAATCAGACATGTATTTGGGGAGAATAAAATCACACTACCTGAGCAGAAACAAGGAGCCTACCATAACCTCTGTCTGGCTTATTTAAAGAGAATTTCATCCATTCCATGCAGCAACTGTCATGGGGGGCAGACTTTCAATTGGCTTGATTTGCTTGTCACATAGACCCAAAGGAGTGAAACCTCAAACACCCTAGATTTTAGAGAAGAGGGGATGTGGGGATTTTGTCCCATGTCACAGTATATACACGAGGCCTTTGAGTGAGAAGGGTTGAGTCTAGAGAGCAAAACTAACAACTGGCAGCTCAGACTGCTTTCTACCCGAGGAACGCTGAGTGCCCAAAACTCGCTGCTCCAGAACCTCTCTAGGAGTTCCTGGAAATTTTGTTGATGTGAAATAAAACTTTTCCTGATGATGTAATGTGACTTTGGCATAAGTCACATCAAAATATCATCATACTAAACTAGGAACATTTTCATTTGTTGAGTATTTACTATCTGTGCGGCCCTGGCAAACTCAGTGGCTACTCCATTTCCACAAATGCTAAGTCATATGACTGGCCTGGGGGTAGGGACTCTTGCCTTCCTAGGAAGATTGTGTAAGCATAGTCAAAGTGCTTAGACCTCTATTACACCATCTCCCAACAACATGGGTGAGTTTTGTCTTTGGTCAGATAGCATCATGGCTTGAAGGGAGTGAGGTCCAGGCAGGATTGTTCTTCCAAGCAGACATAATACCCAAGTGTCTATATGTGATGGGTACCAGGATGGTGCCAAATCTGACCATGTTAGTTGTCAGAGTCGTTTGTTTGGTTTTATCCTCTAACTTGAAACAAATGATCTTCTGGAGGAAAAACTTGATTATCTGATAAGCCAACCATTATCAGGAAGTCTATATCATCAACAGCATTTAAAAGATCAAAGTCTCATAAGCAAGGGCACATATACATACAAAGGCCAAGTTTCTGAAGCCTTGGGACTCAGCCCATATATATAGATGGTGACTTGACATATAGACTTAAACATTCTAGAGTTACTTTTCTATTACAAATAATACTGAATTCAGGTCATTTGGAGACTGCCATCTTTCAGTTAGGAAAAATACGTTGAAAATTCTTCAGTTCAGAGTGAATGACTCAACAAAAGAAGCTAAGGAAATTCTTCAAAACCTATGTTTCTTGCTGTTTGTGGACACTAGCCATTCCATAGCCCTGAGGCTGCAATACGCAGTTCAGTACTGAGCTGTGAAGCTAAAGCAAAGTTATTGTACGCTAATGTGTGTATCTGTGGCCAACCTGGGAGAACTGATCCACTTACTCTCTATGGATTTTTCCTCCAGTAAGAACTAAGAGGGAGTAGGGAGCCCACATGGGTCCCAGAGACCCTGTTTTCTATGTCCTGGTGCTCCTTGGACTTGGTTACAATAAATGCAGAAAATATGATGATATCCTCTAGAGGGAGACTTGGGCCTGGAATCAGGGCATCCCCTGGTCGTAGGAGGCACGCTGTGGGCCAGTGAGCTTGAATAGAGGGCCTGAAGCTTTAGGTCAGAACCCATTAGGAGCATTTCATCGGGGTCTGCAATGTACCTCTAACAAGGCACATTCGACAACTAAGAGTGTGTTCAATGGAGGCACATTGAGGAACCTGGAGACTGAGAATCAGGATGTTTCCCCAGAGACATTAGATCCCTATCTCTTCTTTAAAGGTCAGTTCTATATACCAGTGCCTTCTTTGTCCCAAATAATAAAAGTAGAAGCAAGGAGATGACTCAGCAGATAAAGGCACAAGACTGCTTTGTATTGCAGGGCCCCATGTGCGAGAAGGAAAGAACTGCCTGATGCAAGTTATTCTCTTACTTCTACATGTATCATGCGTGCTATCACACACATACACACACACACACACACACACACACAAATGAATAAACAAATAATTGCAAAGAAAATAACTTAAGTAGAAGCAGTGAGCAGAAATTAAATCCTGGGCCCCTTAATGCTGCCTGCTCTCTGCAGTGCTGCCTTTTCTGGCTCACGATGGGGAGCAGGGACCAGCAGCCGCAGAGTCGATGAGGGACTAAAGAACCTGTTAGGATGATGCTAAGGGGATTCCTCTGTGGATGAGCAAACAAAGTTGGTTTGCGATCTTGGTGTTCTACAAACCATAATTTCCTACCTTAGCCACCTCACATATTAAAAATAAGATTTCAAATAAAATCAGCCCCTGTGGGCTTCCCCCCATCCACGTTAGCATGTCTCTAATCATCCTTGTCCGCTCATGTTTAGGCAGGAATGTGGGTGAGGCTTCACATGAGAGCTTCTGACATTCCCAGGAAACACAATCTCACAGCAAACTCTGGATCTTTCTGCCCTCTCTTCCCTGAGACTTAGGAGCAGCAGTTGTTTTGCAGATTGGAGCTGAGTCCCTTGGTACATTTTGATTGGTTGTAGTTTTCTGTAAGAATCTTCCTGTCTGTGGCAGTAAAGTTTCCTCCCTGAGCGAAAGCACTACACTTATCTGTGAGTGCAAGGACTGTAGTCAGGGGTCATGGTGGTTTAGCAAGGTGGTGGCTGTCGGTTCTGCTCCAACTAACCCTGGGTAGTTGACTTCACTAACCCTGGGTAGTTGACTTCACTAGCCCTGAGTAGTTGACTTCACTAGCCCTGGGTAGTTGACTTCACTAGCCCTGGGTAGTTGACTTCACTAGCCCTGGTAGTTGACTTCACTAGCCCTGGGTAGTTGACTTCACTAACCCTGGGTAGTTGACTTCACTAACCCTGGGTGGGTAGTTGACTTCACTAGCCTTGGTAGTTGACTTCACTAGCCTGGGTAGTTAACTTTACTAGCCCTGGGTAGTTGACTTCACTAGCCTAGGTAGTTAACTTCACTAGCCCTGGGTAGTTGACTTTACTAGTCCTGGGTAGTAGGTTAGATTGCCAGTACCAAACATAGTTTCCCTCTTGTTCAGTCCGATTAGAGAGCTGTTGGTTATGCTTGTCACTATTACACACTTTGGATTACAATGCCATGCTGGTTGTTGTTATAGTTCATGGGCCTCATAACTCCAGACCTGTTGACTGTCTTCCTCCTTTGGAAACTTGCATGGTACCTTCTGATACCATGAAATCTAGTCCTCAAGAAGGAGGTTCTTAGTTCAGTTTCATCTCAGGAGCCTCTGGGCCCTGCATCTGAACTGCACAGTGTCTTCAGCAATAAGAACATTAGGAAGATATGCTATAAATATGCTATTTGCTAAGCCAATGGATAACAATAGGCAGAACTGTGACATGGCTAAGAGCATGGGCTGTGAAGGCTAAGGCCAAAGGTTTCATACCCACATCTTCTCTTATCGGGATCTGAGAATGTGAAGCAGTTACATAATTTCCTTATGATGTTGCCTTTGTGTGGAGATAGAAATGATAGTGCTTGCCTCTGCTGTTATCACTAGTTTTCAGTCAGATAGCATGCCTGTAACTATTCCCGACACACATGAACACTCAAGAAGTTCTGGAGATAATGCTTATAGAAGGAAAAGAAACTTCTATTTCTTAAGACAAAGAGAGAATTTAAAAGGCACCAATCTGCAATGCAGACAGCATGTTTCTTTTGCATTGGTATCTAACAAAAAGGAAAACCCAAATGCGGCTGTATTTTGTGATAATTAGGATGCAGTTTCACAATGAAGCCCTGTTGGCCTAGTGAATGACAGCTATTCCTGTGGCGTAAAGGAAACTAAATCAAATTCAGTGGAATGGTTTTGGCCATGAAGCTCAGAGAGTAAAATCTCTGGAATTCCTACTGTTCAGTGTGGCTGTCATGACTTCTTGCCCAAGAGAAACAAACTCCAAGACCCTGTGCAGGGGCCCTGCTGCCCCAGTGTCCACAGTAACATCTGTTTGATGGCTTCATTAGCCCTATCCTAAGCTTTTTTTTTTTTTTTTTGTCACATCACAAGACATACCTATGTGATCAGGAGGAGAGGGAGGGAGAGAAAAAGATAGAGACAGGCCTAAGAGTCTCTTCTTGGTCACTGTCTGTTTATGTTGAGGCTGGGGGGTCTCATTTAATTCTTTGGATTACTCCAGCTCTGGATTCTATGCCGCTGGCAGCTAATGAGAGGAAAGCGAGAAAGAACAGCAATGTCCCTCTCCAGGCACATTCTGTGGCTCTTGGGAGCCTTCCTGTTCCTTTACTCCTTTATCTGAATGAATTGGATCACAGGGAGAACAGCCGTTGCCTCCTGCTGTCAGATGAAGTGTTTTCTACTCCTAGGAGTGACACCTGTTTGTTTCTGTGTGAAATACTGAAATATGGCAGCGTCATCCCAACATTAAAGCCACCAAATGCGTGTGGCAGAACAAGCTTATTTTTCACGTCCTCAGTCGATGAAGTGACACGGCAGACGGCTCCAGTTAGTCTCTTTGGAAACAGAATGATGCCAAGAATGAGCAGTTAAGCTCATTTCTTTCATTCTGGATTGTCTATAAATCCAACATTATTTTGAAATGCTACGAATTATATGCTTCGTTGGCATGTTCCAGGGGAGGGTTCAACACGTGGGAAATACGTGCCAATCATCCACATATACCTGAGGAAGTCTTGAGTGAATTTGTAAAGAGGGGATGATGCCCTGAGTGAATGTGTTTTGTTGACAAAGGCACGGCCATGTCAAGGACCAATGCCTCAGACCCACGGGAAATTGGCAAAGCCTTTCTCATACAGGTCAGGCTCACAACAGGCAAAACCTTCCTCTAGTCAGAGTATGGTTATTGACAGTGTGTGCAAGCGAGGGTGTTTACTAACGATTTGCTAGTGTGTGTATAAGACTGGCAACTGCAGCTTCCTCTTCCCACGTGTGTTTACAGCCTGAGATAGCAACTTCCTATTGACACTAGCTAGCCCCTCCTGTCTTGTACATAACAGAGGGGCTTAGATTCAGGACTGTTTTCAGTAGCTGGTGTCCTCCATCAAAACAAGTAGAGGCCACTGGGCACCAGTTCTTCTGTACAGGTGTTTGTGTCTGTCCTTTCTTTATTCCCTCAGTTCTCAGTCAGGTCAAATCCAAAGCTGCACATGGCACACAGACCACACCTGCAACCTAGCACTCAACCAGCTGGCACATGGAGTCCAATCTTCAAGGTCTGAGAGGAGAGAAGCTGTGGGCTGTAATCTACAAGTGGGAGCCGGAGGGTGTTCCTTGTGATTGCCCTTGCCCTTCCCCTTTTCCTGTGTACTTTCCTTCTCTTATTGCTTATGGCACTAGTAATTAAACCCCTCTGAATAGAAATCTGTGTGCTCTCCAGAGCATTATCTAACTTACTTTGCAGAGAAAGAGACTATTTCTGTTGACAGTAATATTTGGCTTGAAAAAGGCCAGTTACCCCTGGCCTCAATTTTCTCTAGATCAACTGTTCTAAGCAGTTGCTTATCTGATCACCTATAGTAACAGTAGCTGTGGCTAGAAAAATATTCTTCACAGAAGATTCACTTGTCTGAAATGTTCTGCACACTAATCTATCTAGAGCCCTTGACTAAGCCCGTGGACTCACAGAGCAGTCTCTCTTTGATAGAAAGTACAGTAACCATGCAAACATCCAGGGAATGGCAGCGACAGGTCAGCCTGATGCAGTAGGATAACCTGGACCACAGATCAGCCTGATGCAGTAGGATAACCTGGACCACAGATCAGCCTGATGCAGTAGGATAGCCTGGACCACAGGTCAGCCTGATACAGTAGGATAGCCTGGACCATGTGTGACCTTTTGTCAGTTCTGCCTAAAATAGTCTGAAGCCCTTACACTGTCTCCTAGAACTACTGGAAGAATGCCTCCAGAAGACCCTTCAGGAACAAATCTGTGTGGACCAAACAAGGGGCAACACACAGGGAACTGTCTCCACCCATGAAGTCTGTGTACCTGCCCAAGCATCTCTCCTCAGTCTTTTTCTGCTAAAAAGAGCTTTGGAATCTCGTCCCATTCATCGCTTAGAAAAGAATTCCAGGGTCAAAATTATTTCACCCTCTTCTTCCTTGCCTCTTCTTTCTTCTATCTTTATGAAGATTTACTCTTGATCCATAAATGAGTTCTGAGACTTGGAGAATTGGGTGGGTTAAACCCGATGCCATTAAGAATACTAGGGGTTTGGGACACACTTATAAATGTAACCGTCTGGATGACAACATCTCCCTAGAAATGTTTCTGAACTTATTCTGCATTAAATGACTTAAAATGAATACAAGCACGTGGAGTGCTCCTTCCAATCCTCCTGAAATTAGGGGTGTCAAACAATTCTCATTTTCCCTTTGTCTTCTGGAAAGTGTGGCTCCCCATTCTGTTAGACAAAATTATAGCTGGCTTCTAATCCCTAATTAGTATAAAACAGTGCTAGTTATTAGGCATGACTTTGACATATTTTAGCTCCTAATGAGCTCACTCCTGGTTAAGTAGATTGGCAAATGAGTTTCAGTGCAAACTTGGTCAAAGGAGGCTAGCCTGTTGCTCTATATCCAACCACACACACAGGCAATCTCTAAAAGTTCTTCATTCCTACAGAACCTCAAGAATTAGCCATTTTCTGACTTACTTAAATATGTGTTATTATTTTTTACAAGAACATACCACCTCTCTCTCTCTCTCTCTCTCTCTCTCTCTCTCTCTCTCTCTCTCTCTCTCTGTGTGTGTGTGTGTGTGTGTGTGTGTGTGTGTGTGTATGTTAATAGCTTACAACACAGCAGGTTTCCACATGGGATTTTTGTACATATGTCTTTATGCTTATCTGTCTCCCTCTCTCACCGATCCCCTTCTGTCTCTAAGCCTCTCCTTGCCCTGCTGCAGCCCCGAGTCTCCCAGCCTCTGCTTTACTGTCTCCCCACTGCCCTTCTTTAAAAGCCTTATTTCTCACAAGGACCCTTTTCGAGTTACTGAGGCTTCACCCAGATTTACTTTCACTTAGAGACACATATTTGACAGTTAAAGGCTAAGATCGGCTTATGAGAAAGGATATGGGGATACGGTGTTTATTTTTTCTGAGCCTGGATTACCTCAATCAATGTAATGTTTTCCGCTTTCTATTTTCCACCCACTTTCCTGTAAGTTTTGTAATATTGTTTTTTCTTTATTGCTAAATATATTCTATTTTGTGGATGTACCACATTTTCTATTCATCTGCTGATGAACATCTAGGCAGTTACCCTCCAAAAGTAAACCTTGAACTCTAGAAATGAAAGGGACATTGCTTCCAAAATGAGACAGATACACTCATGAGAAGTATGGAGGAGTGCTGTGTGAAGTCACTGTGTGGCCCTCTCCAAGGCTAAAGCTGAATTCCCTAAGCATCTGTGATGATAGTCAGATAGTAACATATCTGTTCACTTGCTTACTGTTGCTCCAAGATGCTGTTCTGGAAGCGCAGTTTGGACAAGGCTCATATTTCATCTACTATCCCATCTATTTTGATTGTTTGGCCTGTAGCTATAAATCAATAAGAGAGTATAGCTCAGATAAATTCTGTAATAGAAAGTGAATATTGAAAGATCAGCAAACTTTGAACAGCCATGGATGTTTATGGAATGATAAACAGCTATACCAAGACAGGAAGTGAGGCTGTACTAACAAATATATCATTTCCTTTATTCAGTCAACATCTTGGTCCATTTTATGTTGCTATAACAAAGCATCTGGTACTGGGCTTCTTGCAGAAAGGATCCATACTGGACAACTCCATTGATTTGATCTCCAGTGACAACCTTCTGGCCACATCACAGGATGGCACATAGCATCATGATGAAAGTGTATTAAAGGAAGTTGTCACATAAGTGAAACAGGAAACAGTTCTATATAAGAACATCTGTTCTTATAAAATCTAACCAAATTCCATAAGAACTGTATTAATCCTTTGCAAGAGAAGTGTCCCCAGTGACATCCCACTAGACTCTGTCACTTCAAGAATTTACCTCGTCCCAACATACAATAGTGGAAATCAAATTTTTATCCATCATATGACCTTTAAGGGACACAATTAAAACAAAATCCAAACTGTAACAGAATACATCTGTAGATGCCTCAGAAACTTTAGGGACTGTGTTGAGGGATGAAGAGGCCATGTTTCTGTGATAGGTTGTTATTTTAACTAAAGATTTGGAGAACCACACAGTTGTCCTGGATGAAGTTAGATGGAGAACTGTCAGAATTAGTGAGCTGTGAGGGACTGGGTTCAGTGGGTATGAAGAACCCAAAGACCTTCACCCCCTACGATTTTAAGCAGAAGAATTTAAGTTAGGGTAAGTTTAAAAGTCACTGGGCCAATCTCAGGAGTTCTAATGAAATCATTACTAGGAGGTAACCTGTTAGTGATAAAAAAAAGTTTAACCAGATGACACACACTAAAAATGTACTTCAAAACCCCAGGCATAGTGAGGTATATGTTCACACAATCATAATGGATCATACTTGAGTACCTTTATTCTTTAGTTTTTAGTTAATTAGCATATGAATACTAATATAGTGCTTTGTAATTTTCCATAAATATGTTATTTTCTCTAAATGCAGTGCTTCTAAAAAGACTTGTGATTTTTTTCTTTTATTTTATTCTTTTACTACACCCCATCTGCAGTTTCCCCTCCCTCCTCTCCTCCCAGTTCCTCCTCCATTCCCCCTCCTCCTCTCTTTCTGTATAGGAAAGGGCAGGTCTCCCATGAGCATCAACAAAACACAGCCTATCAAATTGAGGTAAGACTAAGCACCTCCCCATGTATTAAGGCTGGGCAAGGCCACCCAATACAAGGAGTAGGGTTCCAAAGGCACATAAAAGAGTCAGAGACAGCCCCTGTTCCCAACGTTAGGTGTCCCACAAACCACAAGTGGACCAATCTTCACAACTGACTTGCTATGTTTTAAGAAATTGATATATTCATAGACAAAGCTATTTTCTAGCAGATTATACCCTCATTTCATAGTTCATTGGCATAGTTTTGTCATACTGAATTCTTCACAGAGCAAACTTCTTTGATATTAAGCTACACCATAACACTCTTACCAGTTCAGTCAGTGTGATAATTAGCAGTGATTGCAACCAGATTTTCCCTAAAGGATTTTATGAAACGTACAGGGGAAGACTTTGATTTTTTTTTTTTTTGCATCCAGCTGGATTCTGTGAATGTGTACTCTAGTTACACTCTAGTTTCTCTACAGGCTACATGACTATCTTTACTCCATGTTAGAAAACCACCAGACAAAACAGAAGTAGCCACCTCTTGATGAAGTCTTAGTGTTTGTGACATGTTTAAAAGGCTGAATGTACTCAGGTCCAAAGGTTATATCCATTTGCTGGATGCCCAGTATGCAACTGAATGGCAAACTTTTGGTTTCAAAAAATTAGCCTTGGAAAATTTTTTGAGATTAAAATATAATTACATCACTTTTTCCTTTTCCTTTCCTCCTTCCTGCCAATCTTATGTAAGGTATCCCCCCTTTGCTCTCTCTCTCTTCCTCTCTCTCCCTCTTCCTCTCTCTTCCTCTCTCTCTCTCTCTCAAGTTCATGGTCTCTCGCCCCATTTGCTGTAATTATGTTACATATACATACACTCATATGCATATATACACAAATCTATAAATATGATCTCTGTATACTATTACTTGTATGTATATGACTTCAAAGCTGACCACTTGGTACTAAATAGTCAATCTTCTATTATTTTCATTAATCCTTTGAGTATTTCATACAGTATATTTGGAACATATTCATCTCCCATCCCCAAACATCTCCCACAATTATTCTCTTCACCATCCCATTCCTTCCCAGCCAACTTTCAGTCTTGTTCTTCAGTCTTCTCTTGAGTCCAGTCTGTGTTGCCCAACTAGTCTTGGGTGTGGGGGCTGATCCTGCTGAGTGGTTGACTTAGGAAAGGTCATATTATTAAGAAATCTGACTCTCCTCACAAAAGCTACCAAATGCAACGTCTCCTCAGCTAGCAATGGACTTCATGGCGACAACCCCCCACCATGCCGGGATTGTATCTGGCTTGAGTTTAGGCGGGTATGGGTTCTCGTGCGTGCTGACACAGTTACTGTGAGTTCTGCTTAAGCACGGAAAACCGTTTCCTTGATGTTCTCCACCAACACTGGATGTGGAAAGAGTAATTTTTAAACGGCTGAAGAATCAAAATGGGAATTCCTCCAAAACTTATATAAAAGTGGCCAATAAGCAACAGGAACCTTTTCGGCATTCTAACTCGTTAGGGTACTGTGAATGAAACCACAGTGAGTCATCCCTTATTTACAAGAATGTTTATTATGGTGGTTAGCTTCAATTATTAACTTTATTAGGTTCAGAAACACTGAGGTCATTCGTGAGGCACACCTTTGGGTATATCTTTAAGAATTTTTTTTCATAAAGATTAGCTGTGGAGGAGAGCCACTCCCTGAATATGATTAACACTGAATAAAAAGAGGGGGGGGAAGTGAGCTGCTGAGTCCCAGCATTTCCTTTCTCTGCTTTCTGATCCACCAAGATTTGACAAGCATTCTGATCCAGCAAAATTTGACAAGCAAGTCTCCTGTGACCACAGCAGAGCTGGTTCTGCCTCCATGCCTTCTGACCATAATCTCCCCTGAAACCTGAACCAAAATAAATCCTCTTCCCTTAAGTTGCTTTTTGTCAGACATTAGGCAATAGTAACAAGAGAATCAATACACATTATTGTAATACAAAAGTCAGACAATAATGGCCAGAGACTGGCCATAGTAGCTGTCTGCAAGGCAGCATAGAAGGCAAAACTCTCTCTCTCTGGAGGTAGGCATGTAAACTTCATAAAATATTTTGCATCACTCAAAAACCTTAAGCCTTAGGTTGTCCTGTGATCAAGAGATTCCACAATTAACTATATATTTCTCTACATTGATAATAGATACATTATACAAAACTGTTTATAATACTGTGCAAAGGTTTAAAACAACCCAAATATATTTCAATGAATAAGAAAACAAAACATGCAAAGTCACATAATGAAATAATATTCAACTATAAAACAAGAGTGGACTAGATGAAGTAATGATCCAGTCTAGAATGTAGATGAGGTTCAAAACTTTCATGCTAAATTAAAAATTCACTTGTTTCTTGGTTATGTTAGGTCCTGAATCGGTAAATCCAAAGAGAGAAACATTAGATTAGTGCTTACCAAGGGTAGAAGAGTGCAGAAAACTGATTTTATGTGGATAATAGGTCTCCTCCTTCCCCTTCTGGTTGTGATAAAAATGTTTTGGCATTAGATGCAAAGCTGATGAATAAACAAAAACACTACATTTAAAATTTCTAAAAAGCAGTTGTTATATGAATTCTCTAAACTTTAAAGGGAAAATGTAACATTTGAAATGTATGAAAGTTGGAGCCAGGCGGTGGTGGTGCACACCTTTATTCCCAGGACTCAGAAGGCAGAGGCAGGCAGATCTCTGTGAGTCTGAGGTCAGCCTGGTCTACAGAGAGAGTTCCAGGACAGGATCCAAAGCTACAGAAAAGAAGAAGAAGGAGAAGAAGAAAAAGAAGAAAAAGAAGAAGAAGAAGAAGAAGAAGAAGAAGAAGAAGAAGAAGAAGAAGAAGAAGAAGAAGAAGCTGTGTGTGTGTGTGTGTGTGTGTGTGTGTGTGTGCTAGAAGTAAAATGTGAGTATTTTGAAGCAAATTCATAAATAAGCATTGAAATTCATTCTTGATTTAGGGGGAAACATTGAGAATGTAACTTGAAGAAAAAGGAAAAAGTTTGATGAGTCAGAAAATTGAGAGACAATTGTGTGTTAAAAAATACAATAGAGGCTGGATTAAGGTTCATTAAAATCACAGGCAAACACAAGTGGAACCGCATGTATGTGTTTATGAGATATACACTGTTATATATAAAACATGCAAAGAAGACTCACCATCATGTTGTAATTTTTGTTTTGTCTTATGAAATTTCCCTTTTAAGTTCTGTCTTCTTCAGACTCTTACAGAATGTGTTGTGATCTGCTGGGCAGGAAGACTGTGGAAGGGAGCCTAAGAAAATCCACAGTTAGATGAGGAAAAATTAAGGCAGTTTTGGGAATTTCTGGTACCCAGGGTATATTTCTTCCCCATAACATCTTGAAGGATGGAGGTAAAAGTCCCATCCTGGGAGAATTTACAAGGGCAAAGTCAAGCGAGTGGGTTTCAGAACAAGTGGTGGAACAAGATTCTGCAACAGGAGTCCAGTAAAGAGATCAGAGAAAGTGGCTTGAATTGGGCCAGAGAGGAGGAAATCACACACACACACACACAAACTATGTAAAAAGCATAATGGTGGGGGTTGCAAGGCAGCAATGTGTGTGTTGGTGTCTGGCATCCGGCTAAGGGATGTTCACATCACAGTTGTTTGAAAAGGAAAACACTTGGTTGTCCACCAAGGAGTATGAACAACTTAATTATTTTTTCTAATAACAAAACTTTCAGTAGAAAAAAACAAAAAAAAATCAGTAAAGCAGAGGTGCATGGAAGATGGAAATGGAAGATTTCACAAACTATCCTTTAAGAAATGCATGTTAGCAACTCTTTCTTGCCTGTTTATTTCATAATTTGTTTGTGGAATCATCAGTCTGGGTGGTTTGCAGCAGAGTGTGACTTGCCCTTTTGAAGAGCTAAGAGGCAGAAAAGTTTCTGCTGCCAAATATAAAAGAGAACCAGGAAGAACATAGCCTCCCCTGAAAGGTTGTCCTTGCAAGAGACCGTGCAGATCTGGGCACTTTCGTGTCCAATGTTTCCCTTAAATCAAACACCATAGACAGTCTTGCCCCAGGAGTGATTCTGCAAGCATTGAGCTGTGCTGAAACTAACTACCTTACTTCCCAGGGAACAAAATCTGGGACAAGAAAAGGGACAACAAGATGAATCCTATGCCCAAACTTAGTTTCCTCAGCCTGTTAATCACAGTGAAACTTCTAGAGCATCGGTGGCTCTCATACATGAAGCTCTCTTGCGGGGTGTTGGATTTTGTCAGCCCACACTCCAAGCATGTCCCGGGAAAATAAGACCTTAAGAAGTCATCTCACAGGTGGGGTATGGAAAGAGGAGCAGAGGGATGGGGGAGAGTAGATTGAGAATAAAAATGAAAGAGCCGGGGGAGTGGGGGATAGGAAGGACAAGGGTGGGAATAAGACATGCTTCGCTGATCAGACAGTTTTTTCAAGACTAACATTTCTGGAAACATCTTAAAGAAAGAAAGAAAATACAGACCCCAAAGCTTATTTTTAATTTAAAACTGAGGAGCAGAGGCATTTAGATAACATCTTCTTATACATGTGATAAAAATGATGAAAAAGCTAAGATGAATTTATGTTTTCGCAGAATCACTTCCTGAACCAGAACTCATTTTGCCTTAAATAAAATATTAGCACTTCCCTCAAAACAAAAAATTCCCATCTATTACCCTTGCAATAAAATTAGCACCCAGCAGAAGGAAAAAAAAAAAAAGACGAGTCTCCATTCTCCACTAAGATAGCAAGCTCCAGAGGAGAGGAGAGAGAGCTCATGTTGCCACTATGCTGAAGAAATAGAAGTGTCCCATAGAGCAGGCGCCTTAAAGGAGACAGGACAATTCAAGAAGGATTTGGATAAAGTATCAAAATGACAGACTTTAACTAACTGGTGAGCGGCTTACACCTGACAGGGCATAGGATAGGGACAATCAACCCAACCCCCGGAGGGAGTGTTCTGTAGAATGTACTGTCTCTGTAAACCTCAGTCAGCCCTGGGCAACCTCCATCAGGGCAGCACAAGGGGGGATACACCTCTCCCCGCCCCTACCCAGTGCACGCTCGAGCCAAGTCCCTTTCTTTAGTTCACAGTGGAAATCAGAAGGCAAACCTTCTGTAGAACTCAGGTGCAAACCATAGTTCAGAACAGGAAACAGGAAACTTGCAAGGAGGAGGGGCCAAGGGAGGAGATGGCACAGAGGTTTGCCAACTTGCACCCTGGTTGGAACTGCAGACGTTGTGGGTAGATGAATGGTTGCCACATCCTGCTTCGAGTGTGTCTCTGAGATAGAGAGCGTCTCTGAAGTCCCACAGCGCATGTACACATGCTGAAATCATGTGGTTTGTGTGTTCTTTCCTCACTGGTTTTGAAGGCTCACTCCTCTAAGCCTCTGAGAACCCTCAAGTGAAGCAATCTGATTGGGATGTCTGGAAATCAACACACACACAAAAGGCAAAAAGGCTTGCTTACAGTATTGCCACAGCTTAGCAAACAGTCTTGTTCTAGTTAAAGAAGCCCTGGTACTTCAAAACTCATATTTAGTTGAGGTTATTTGCACCACACACAAAAAATGGTTTGAGTTTTTTTTTTTTAGATAATGAAAGTTCATTTAGAAAGATACATTATACAGTAAAGTAAGGGTTTTTTAGAAAATATAAATGTCTTTGCAACACTGACTTAATTCACTTACTGGGATCATGTCTAGCTATGTTAAATTATGTGTGTTCTGATGACATGAATGTATGGCTGAACTGACTAGGGAAACTAACATTTGCGGAGCAGGGAAAGGAGAGGAAGGAAGGTAGTGGGTGATGGGCACTTACACGTTTTCATGCCTACTTCCATGAAAATGACCCTATGTAACTCAGTTTCATTTAGTATTTTTTTAATTTTAAAGAAAATATGATTTTTCTCTAAGAAAGACATCCAAAGAGAGTTGATCATTGTATCTCCCAGAATCCTAACTGAGACTCAGAACCCTGGCCAAACCTGAAATTTGATGAAATTCTTCCTGTTCCAGGTAGCAAATATTAATTTGCCTCACATCCCTAAGTCTGCCCCCATGGCTGGCTTAGCTCCTTCTTTCCAAATACCCTGGTACCTGAGCCTTGGGTCTGAGAAAAGAATTACCTTGCTGCCATCCTACTCATCTGGGGACAGCTGGTAGGAGCTGGTTCCTAGAACACCAGTTGTTCGAATATCTGAGCATCACCTCTGCAGGATTTATTTGGGCGACATCTCCTTGTTTGGGGCATGTTCACCTTGCAGACCATTGCCCAGACATATTTAGAACTCTCAATATGCTAGATGGCATTTCTCTATTCAAAGGCTACCCAAAGGGAGTGCCTGTATAAAGCTCCAGAATAAATCTGAATGTCTCTCTAAAGACAAACGCTGTGACTTTCGCATTACTGTATAAGTTAGAGTTGCTTCCATTATTATTTGTTTATTCTTTGATTCCCCGTTGTGACATTTTTATTGCCGTGTCTAAGACATTGGAGTGTTCTGACACAGTAAATTCGGCGGGATTTCTCCAGGGTGACCTTAGCACCACTTAAAGACTTATTACTCCTCTTCAAGTAGTTCTATCAATCTGGAGGTAAAATGAGGTGCCATCTAGATTCAGGACGAGCAGCTGGAGGAATTGGCATTAGATCTACTCTGCATTGCTTAGGCAAGCCCTCCCTGCTACTAAATTTTAAAGTGCCACAGAACACTGTGGCTGCTTGTCCAGTGATTTATGCATGGCATGTAGTTGGCACTTCCTATTTATTTTTTTGTGTTTTTGTGGGTGCACACGTACGGGTGGTGTATGTACACATGTGTGTGCATGTGGGTACATGCCCAGGACTACTTAATTCTGACTACATTTTTTTCCTTCCCAAAGAGCAAAGATGGCCTAACCTTTTCACTTAAATTTCTCCTCCAGGAATGAACTGTTGTTATTCAACTCAAAATGTTTTCTATTTTCCACTGAAATTTTCTTCCATATTAATTTTTAGGGTTGTTTTTTGCTTTTATTTATAATTATTAGCACATATTTTCAAATCACTAGAACCCAATGTGCTACTTCTATATATGCGTCCATCATACATTCATAATGTCTATCCGTGTCTCTCCTCCTCCAAACCATTTCTTCTTGTGCTTATTTGATTATTGAAACTGTGTGGCCAGACTGGAAGGTGGCTCATTTGAGGACAATGTTTTCTGCACAAGTCTGGCAACGTGAGTTTGCTTCCTGGAACCCCCAGTGAAAGGAGAAAACTGACTCTGAAAGCTGTCCTCTGGCTTCTGCATGTGTCCAAGGCCTATGTGCACCTGTACCCACACACAGACATCATGCACACACATACACAAAAATAATACTGATTTTAAATATGTTGACCGGTTTACAAGCATTTGGGATTTTTTTTTCTGGTCGCCTTTGTGAAATTAACTCCTAATTTAATTCTTACTTTTGTTATAGGCATATTCAATTTCAATTCTTTGAAATTTTCTGAAGTACAGTCTGTAGCTGTGACGCTTAGTTTTAATTGTTAACTTATCACAACCTGGAATCAACTGGGAAAAGAATTTCAGTTGAAGAATTGTTTGGATCAAATTGGCCTATAGTCAAGTCCATGAGAAACTGATTTGATTGCTAATTGGTGCTAGAGACCTCACTGAAAGCAGTGCCTTTCATTAGTCAGGGGACCCTAGGCTATATAAGACAGGACAAACCTGGATGACAGCAAGGAGCAGGCCACATGGGTGCTCGTTCCTCTCCGCTCCTGTCTATGGATGCTCTGTGACCTTGAATTTCCGCTTTGACAGACTGTAACCTGGAACTCTAAGAGAGTAAACACTTTCCTCCTATAAGCTGCTCTTTTTGTTGAGATGTTTTATCACAGCAACAGAAATTTGAACCAGAGCACAGGTTGTGTTCTGTCTTAGTGCATATCATAAGTGTGCTGGTGTCTGCTGTATTCTACAAATTTTAATTGAGTTTAGTTTGTTAGTTGGGTTATAACATCTTCCTAATTCCTTAGCAAATGTTGTTTATTTTAATTAAACCAGTACAAAAAAAGAGTCCATTTGAAACCCATGTCCCAGGCCAAAAGGTAGAAACAAAGTCCAAAGGAGCAGTGTCCTGCTGCCGACACTTCTGCAAGAATAGTCACAACTTCTGTGAGACCTTTGCACAAGGTTATCTTATCATGCTTTCTCCCTAGTGAAGCCATCTTGGGATTAGAGGTTGCTCTCACTATACTTGTTTCCATCTTGACTCCAAACCTAACATTCTTCCTCTTTGGGTCCAGACCCTTAGGCTTTAAAAGTAGCTTCAAGCTTAGGAAAGTCAATCTTCCCTGAAAAACTTTCATCTCCCTGAAAATGGCCATCCAGCAGTCACGGTCTGAAGTTTCAGGGCCAGCTGGAAGGTCATATGAAAGCGTTCATTGGTGGTTGTTTTTATCACCACAAAACCTGAAAACTCACAGTCCTGAAAGTCTGGCCTTTTCATGCACTACGAGAGCTTTAAAAAGAAGAGGGCAATATGACGGTGTCTGAGCTCTGACCACCAAGAGTCAGCACGATGAAAGCAACCAATAGTGAATACTTAACACTGGAATTCAAATTAGTAGATGTTTTAAGGATACTGAGTGCCAGCACCCAATTTTCATCTTAAACACAGCATGAACAAAACTGTATGTTAAAAATAAGAAAAGGACTGAGGAAAAGGATAAAAGAAAAGAATACCTAAAATATTATATGACCCTTCCCCAAATATCTTCCTGATAAACTTTAATCACATCTTGCTCCATTCCAATAAGTCTCTAACTTTCAAAGAGAAGCCTGAGTGGATTCACTGCAACTCCCTCTCTTAGACCCTGGATCCTCGAATTTCTTGGGATGTGCCATCATTATCACTTTGAAGTGACTGAAACTGTTGTCCTGTCCCATGACTTTGTGCTTAACATAGTTTCTTTCCTTCTTACACCCTAAGCCCATGGTGGACAGCTTTGCTCTTTGGCACCTGGAGTTACCCTTCCTAAGGTTTTTGTTTGTTAATTTAATCAGATGTGAAAATAATAAGTTAACATCCAGAATGATTGTTTTAATCTTTGTCTTTCAGTTTTGGCAATTTATTCAGTTTTGGAAATTTGGTGTTTGGGTTATATGTATTTTGACACTATTAAATTAGATGAATTTAGATTTTTATTCTTATGATTAATTAATCTTTTATTATTATTAGAACTTACAGTTTATTGCTAGCAATACTTAAGGCATTTTTAAGTCTTATCTGATATTACATATAGCTATATCAGCTTTCTTTTGGCAAATGTTTTGAAGGCATGATCTGTTTCTATCAGTTTATTTTCAGTCTCCTACTTTCTTTTGGACCATTTAATCCACTTATATTTAATGTAATTATTGAATTTTTAAATTTTACATCTACTTCTCAAGATTTCTTTTATTTCTGCCACTTCTATTTTTTTAAATCTCTTCTTACTGTTTTAAAAATGTTAATCAATGCTAATGTTTTATTATTCCGTTTGTTGTATTTACTGCCTTGTTAATTAGGTCTCTGCTGTAAATCTCTGAGTCATTACCCAAGGATTATACTTTGCCTCTTTGACTTGTTACAGTACTTTAATTACACTTTCTTCTGTTTTACTTTGTATCTGCCCTTGGAGCTCCTCCCAGGAACTAACTTATCTTAGGGTACAGGCTACCACTGGGCTACATCCTATTCTGTTACATTATAAGAACTAATGTAACTAGTTTGCAACAACGTCCATCATTATTATAGCTTCCTATATATGTTGTTAAAGTCACAAGATAATGCTGCCTTTATGATTGATAAATCATCAATGTATGTTAAAATTTACCAAATATTTACTATTTTTATTTCCTCTGATGTTATCATTTATCATTCTTCTGTGCCCATGTTCTTCCTACCCATAGGACTCTCATTGCACTTTTTTTTCATTCAGAACTGTGTTTTCTGAGTTTCAATACAGGCATTTCTCTGTGGGAATATGAAATTCGGGTTATTGCCATTTAAGATCCAGTCACTTTGGCAGCACAGCTTAATTGGATGGCCTCAAATCACAGAGCATTTATTTCACTCTGTATCTGTCCCTGCTCCAAAAATTGTCACCAGAGACTGAAGCATAACAAATCCCCAAAGACAAAAACAGAGGCCATTATCAAAATCGTCTCATTTCATTCATTTCCTGTACAATCTTGACTGCTCAAAGCAATTCAAGACCCTTTAAAAACCTAGAAATGAGAGGTGATAGACAGACAGACAGATAGATGCCAGACACATAGATAGATAGATGATAGTTGGTGTTAGCAGTGATGATGTGAATCTGAAACAAGCTACTCTATCTCGGCTTAGAAATGGAATTTGTCTTCCCAAACAAAACAATTTATAGCATTCAATTTATTATCATAAACCATCCTTAAATGTTATGCCATGTGGACAGCTAATACTCAGTATACACAAAAGACAAAACCACTCCTTATCATCCACTTAATGGTGAGTGTTAGCACCAAGTTTAATCACAGGCTTCTAGATGATAGTATTGAGATGCCAGTGACTGCTGTTCAATACACAACCCTCAATTATGAAAGCTCTACAATGCAGCTATTATTTTTATGTTTCACACCTTGTATTCATTACAGGCTTAACTTAAGAATTTTTAAAAGTATGGTAGGGCTGGGATTGCAAGCCTGTAATCACAGGTACCTGGGAGGCTGAAGTTGGAGAATTGGAAGTTCAAAATTTTCCCAGGATATATAATGAACTCAAGGACAGTCAGAACAACTAAGTGATACCTTGTCTCCAATAAAAAATAAGAAGGAGATATGGGTGTGTAACTCTGTGACTAATGCTTTCCTAGCATGGTTGAAACCCTGGGCTCAATTTCTAGTTCTGAGAGTGAAAGAAGAAAGAAAGAAAGAAAGAAAGAAAGAAAGAAAGAAAGAAAGAAAGAAAGAAAGAAAGAAAGAAAGAAAGGGGTTAACATCTTATGTTTTATGTCTGCTCATATGATATACTGAAGCTTCATCTAATATTTTTCTTCAAGATTAAAATGAGAGCATTGAACACCAATACAGTGAACATCTGCAGCTATGGGATATGAAGAAAGTCAACCCAAAGACTCACTTACCCAGGCATTTGAATCACTGGCTTAACTCTGGCCTCCTAAATCTAAATGGATGTGGGAAAGAAAAGAAGTTGAGAAAAACTGAGATAAAACTGTTGAGAAACTTGTCATGAATTATTTTTCCCAGGAGGTTCTTTTACAGACATTGTCCTCTTGTAACCCAATACACAGGCCAGTCTATCCAAAGCAGAACTTACTGTGGCTGGGAATTTTGTAAATATTGTAAAGACTTGAGAAGCCTAAATCACATACAAAACAATGTGGATTTAACTTCTATGAGGAAGAACCATAAGACCTTAGACAACAATTCATATTCATTTAGAGAAACCAGACTGAGGCAAAACAAATGAATGTGGGGGGTCCCATCCTAGTGTTCCAAAGCATATTTTCCTCCATCTCCTATCTCAGCCTTAGTAAACAGAGCTCTAAATCTTTATTTACAATGGCTACATACATGTGAAAGGATGTCATTTCTGACTGTGGTCCCTCATACACCCTAGTGTGTAAAGAAAGTGTGCACACAGAAATCAGTGTTATGCTTGAAAGATTGTCTAACAGAACCTAAAGAGAGTTACACGGTTCTCGTCTTGAGGAATGTGATTTCACTTCTGAGTTCATTCCAGGGCAGCGTTGCCTATTTTGTCTTGCCCTTTCTTATCATATTTACATAAAGACTCTCGAGACAAAATGTCTCTGTTCTACATCCCCTCTGGCGCTTAGCCTCTATATTTTTCCATAAGCCTTTTCCTCAAACTTTTTAGTTATAACAACACGAGACCTTCAGTACCATAGCTGAGCTTGAATCGTGCTATAGTTCCAAGAGCCAGGCATCCATTCTACGTTTGTCAGCACAGGGTATGATCACACAGGGAAGGAGTGAATGAAACAGTCTTAAACATTTGCAACAGATTTGAGTTGCAGTGTGTTTTCAAACCACAACTGATAAAGAATATCAGTGTTAAAGGAGAAATCATTATTACCAGAAAAGAAAAATGTTGTGGCTGCAGTAGCTTGGTCTTTTGTCCGGGGATGACGGTATAATGCGCAGGACTTATGGGAAGGTGAGCCATTTGGTAGTTCAAGAATGGCCCTGGAGAGCATCTGTAGGACTGAGCTATGTGAGATCAGGAGCACATAGTATTCCATCCCGTGTGTGTGCTTGAGCCGGGTGCTGGAATGATTTGGGCAGAGGCAAATTGATGGCTAAAGGAGGGGAAGAACACTTGAGGAGGTTTGTGTCTCACTACAAGTTGATAGGAGAGTTCTCATGGGACTCTAAGTTTTCACAATGTAGAAATTATTAGGAATTAATTTATGACGTGTTTAGCAAAGTTATGAGGACAGTTCATTAACTGACATTTCAAAAATATGTACACAAAGGGCTCTAATTTCCCTTTACCTAATAAACACACCATTCCAAATCAGAGGGTTAAACGAGAATTTATAAATCATCTATAAATGCCCTTTTCCCTACTCTTTACATCCGTTCCATAAGAAAACTTTACTGCTTTTTATCTGAAATGTATATCAAATTCCTCCATTTTTACTAATCCCACTACCTCTAATCCTAAAATCGTTTCTGAACTGGGAGCTGTTAGGTCTCACCGGCAGTTCGAAAACCCAGACATGAGCCTTAGCTGCACTATAGGAGGCTCTCTGGCCTCAGGAACTTGTGAAACTGGTTCCCACCTGCTGAAAGGATCATTTCCCTTACCTCTGGCAGAAGGAACATATGGCTTCATTGACATATACGTGTGGTTGTGTATAAAACCCAGGCTCCTCCAGGCTCCTCCAGCCCCTATTGAAATGCACTTGTTATACAAAGTCCACCCTCCTCTTCCCAGGCTTCCCTCCTCCCCAGTATCCATTTGTCCTCTTTATAGAAGCAAGGATTTCCCCCGCCCCAGCTATTCTCACTAGACTCTCACTCTGTCTCCTGCTCGTCTTTGCTCTCACTATGTGCTATTCTCCCTTCTCTTGGTAGCCCTGGCTGTGGCTTCTTTTTCTCTCTACTCTCTCTTATTTACAATAAAAACCTTACCCTTTACCACACCATGTAGAAGCCATGTCAATGGTTTTCTTTACTGCACCACCTGCAAACAGGAAGCTTCCCCAACCATCTGGTTCCAAATTTTCTACTAGTAAGCAATCCATAAATATCCCATTTATGCTTGTATGGACTTCTCATCTGGATAAGACCATAGAAACTTGAAATTTAAAAAGGTGGAAAAGTGTGTAAATTGAAGAATAGTTATAAGCCTTCTTTGATATTTTAATAGAAATCTGTGACTCGATTTGCATGTGTAAGTTCTAGAACACACGTGCTTCGTATAGTCAAATATGTCTTCAGGTGGCATTTACTGTATCTCTCAACCTTTGCCTTACAAATTGCCTTCCAGTGATGCCAAAACCAGAACCAAGAAGACATGGTCCTCTCTCCTTCCTCTCACGTTCAGTGCAAGTCAGTTATGACCCTGAAAGTGCAGTTCATCCCATCTCTGTGTCATACCCCGCCTGCTCCTATAGGAGTGGTAGCATCTGGGTCCTCTGATCTTTACTCTTCAGAAAAATCAATGCCCACATCATGTTGGTAATCTTGCCAAAAGCTCAAGGAGGTTGACAAGAAAATAAAATTGCTCCCAGGGAGCCCCATTTGCTGAGGAAACTAATTCCATAACACTTCCTGGCAGGAAGTATAGGCATGCCAGTATATTCCGGGTGCCTGTGACAATATATTAGTGCACTGCCCTACCTCTTAAAATAGCAGTTAAAAGCACTGGCTGCTCTTTCAAAGGTCCTGAGTTCAGTTCCCAACAACCACATGGTGGCTCACACCATCTGTAATGAGATCTGGTGCCCTCCTCTGGCCTGCAGGCATACATGCAGGCAGAATGCTGCATACATAATAAATAAATAAATCTTTTAAAAATCAATTTATTATTTACTAGCCAAGGGTTGCCATGGAAGTAGGGTAGAAGAAACTGCTCATTAGACTCAGGGACTTAGCATGCAGAGAGGCGGCTTCTGAATTCCATCCTACAGCCAGTAGGCTACTCACACAGGCAGGCTATGGCCCTGTGTGGCCTCCCATTCTTCCTCAGGGACATGAAAGCCCTGAAGCCACTCATCTTGAAGACTTCTCAGCCCCATCCTCTTATATTTGAGAAGCATAACATCCTGAGGCTATCATGCGGAACCAGCAATCTCAAAGTTGTGCCTGCAATTAAGTGCTTGACATTCTTAAACACTTTCATCAGAAAGAAATACGGGAAAATTCATTTGTAGGCTGCTCTTGTATCTCTGCTTGTTCTAAGTGGACTATGTATATATACTCAACATATGGAGGAAAAGAACTTTAAATGATATCTAAGAATCTGGATAGCTTCTTTGATTAGTGATAAGTTTGAGTTCTATGGATTTGGGCTACGTAAACTGTGGTTGGTTTTCAGAGTGCATCTAGAAGTTAAGACACTGTGTACTCTGATGGAAAAGTGAACTGAGACGGAAGCAGTGTACTAAGATAGATGAACTTTCTTACACCATATTGACGGTGGAGCCAGAACCTCTCCCTCAGTCATAAACAAGCTTCTTGTTATTGGAAGGAAAAAACATGGTGAAACCTTTTGAAAAATGTTAAAAATATTTAAAAATGTTAAAACCATGCCTAGGAATTTTCTTATGTGCAAGATTCCCTGAGCTTGTTGTTGAGGCTGTGTATCCCAGCCACAGAAAAATATGACTAGGTGCTAAACCCCCCGCAGTTCAAGTTTTGGAACCTCGGAAAACTGGTGTTAGAAACAATCGCCTGGCACACTCTCTGTTCCCCTTTCTCACAAGAGTTTTGGAATAGGATTAGGGTCAACAGTGATTTTTAAGTCTCACAAGGCAGAGAATCTATTTCTTGCAAAACCATCATCTGTGCAAGTTTGGTTTTCCAGCATGGATCCAGGCTGCCAAGAATGCTGGCTCTGGCTAGCTCTTCATTAGCCAAGCCAGGAGATGGTCAAGGCTGACCAGAGCCAGATGACCGGAGCCAACCCCGCCCACTCAGAAAACCAAGAGGAGTTTGCCTGGTAGAGCAAAGGGCCTTGCTGACCCTTGATGTTGCTACATCTGTCGTGACTGACACCACAACCAGATATATCATGAGAGAACCTTTGACAAACTGGATTCCAGCTAGCCATTCCTTTGATTTCTTCCTTCAGTTTTCTTCTGTGGTTACAACCATCATTGAAAAATCAAGTTATGTCACAAGATATTTATATAAGCCTTAAGAAGTTAGCCTTGTGTCCTTCTATAGAATGATGGCTCTACAGAATGGTCCCTTTCATAGCTTTATCCTGTAGCCATGTGAATGGGCACTAAGCCATGGAGCCAGCCCATGCAAAGAAGGCGGTGGAAGCTGGAATGAAGTTGCTGCCTTCATGACTGGGAGTAAGGGGAAAGCATACCCTGTAGGAGTAATGTTACTTTTGAGGGTTACACAGTGAGCTGGGCACGCAATCAAGCTTAGAATGCTGGTTGTCCTTTCAACATATAAAGATTCTTCTTTGATATGTGACACAAAATAACATCACAGCCCGTAGCCTCCAAAGGAAGATCTTGGATGCATCAGGTGTATGTGCATATGTATGTGTGAGAGAGAGAGACAGAGACAGAAGAAAAAGTAATATTTTGGTTGCTGGTTCTATAGTTTCTATCACAATTACACACCTGTCATTGTACCATGAAAACTTCTAAAACCACATGAATGGGAATGGCTGTGCTCCAATAAACTATTAATAAACACAGAAATGTGAATTTTGTGCAGCTTTCGTGTACTATGAAATATTATTAAATTTTGGGGTTTTTTTTTTTCAACATTTCAACAGCATAAAAACCATCCTTGGCTCTTGGTGGACTGGATTTTGCCTAGGACAATAGCTTGCCTGGTGTTGAGTAACAAACACTTCTAGCCCAGGAGAGATCAAGCTGAATACCCTATCCTCCGCTCAGCCTCCCTGCCTCTGTAGCTGACTCCGAAACTTTGCGTTTCCTTTTCAGGGGGTTCTGTAACCTTGCACTGTGAAATCAGTCACTGTGCATCTCATCTCAAAAAAGCTTAAGAGCATGGCTCTACCGAGAAAGGCGGATTTGGTCATAAATGTCATAGCAAGGACTGATGAGCAAATGCCGCTTTGAACATGAGTCTGTGACTCCGTGGCCAACATAAAAGGAAACACTTCCGTTTGCCTACAAACAACTGTCTTGAGGAATTTGCTACATTCCTTGAGTCAGCTGTGGCTCAAGACAAGCCTGGATTTTTAGGTTACTAACAGCCAAACCCTCTTGCCTACTGGCCCCCGGGTATGTGTGTCAGTAGGGCGGAAGGCCCTCTGAGTGCGAACAAGCAGATGAAGGCCACTGTTTCATTCTAACTTGGATACAGGAGGTGAGGGTGTCAGCCAAGGCGGAAGCGCTTTTGCTCGGCTGTGGTCTGAGTGTTTCCTCTACAGATCTTGTTGAAATTTTATTTCCACTGTGATCGTGTTGGTAGGTGGCCTTTAAGTGGTGATGAATTAGCTCATGAGATTGCTTGCCTCTTGAATGTATTGTTGGGAATGGGTTAGTCAGCATGGGAGGGGCTTTGATAAGAAAGGAAAGTCTCTTTCTATACCCTTTCTCTGGCTTCCAGAGTCTTTCTCTGTCCTACCAGACAGCTTCCAAATCATGACACAGAGACTTACTATTATTTATGAAAGCTCAGCCTATATCTAAGACTTGTTCCTAACTAGCTTTTATAACTTAAATTAACCTGTTTATATTTTGAGCTACATTTTGCCATGTGACTTTTTACCTTTCTTTCATTCTGTATGTCCAACTCCCTCCATATCTAGCTGGCACTTCCTCTGCACCTCAGTTATCTCCTCCTACTTCCTCTCTCTGCCTGGAAGTCCCACCTATATTTCCTGCTTAGCTATTGGCCATTCAACTCTTTATGAAACCAATCACAACCATATATCTTCACACAGTGTACAAATATCCCACAACAGCTACCCTCTCTGTGTCACATAGCTTCACCTGCCCTTCTATTCCAAATGACACACGTTTGTCACACTCAAGAGCCATTAAACAAAAATTTCCCAGTGTCCTCTGGGTTTTTAGAATAGTAGACAAAATAGACCAAGACATGTTTTGGTTTGGGTGTTATTGTTGTGTTTTTGGTTTGTTTTCCTTCCTTGACTGGCATACCCTCAGACATAAAGAGAGAGATGGCTTCTCTGGAAGCCAGAAAAAAAGCCACAAGAGTGATTTGGCTTGGTGTTGCCACAAAAGAACCATGAGAGGGTGACTAGAGCCATAATCCAGAACACTTCCATATATAAGAGGTCTCCAAAATCAACTAATATTGTTCACACATGAGGCCTCTTTAAAATTTCTGATAGTGATGCAGCCTAGGGCCTAATAGTTGTCAAGACTTTGAGTTGCAAGTGACAGAAACCAAATGCAAAATTAGAGAGATATAAGGGAATGGCCACATGATCTGCAAATTCTGAAGCAACCTTAAGTTTTCAAAAATAAAATCTCATGCAGTATAAGCATACCATCACTTACCCTTCTCTTCCCTCTTTGCTTTTCTTTGAGTTGGCACCTTCCTGTGGAAAGACAGACAGACTCTCGCCTTCCTAGGCTCATAGGATCCTTATAGTTCACAGTCTTGAAGGGGAAAAGATGTTATCTTAACATGTATCTCAGTAGACAGGATTTTCTGCCCCTGCTTCTGTCCCTCACTTTCAGACCCACCAACAGATAGGAAAGGACAGCGCTGGATGTCATCAAGGATCCTATGTCCACACTTTGGAATTGGGGTCTTAGATTTTTCACTAGATGACATGGAATACCCAGGGGAGAGGGGAAATCGTGAATGTGAACAAAAGAAAGAGGAACAGATACAAAAACTAACAGTGATACAAACCCCAGCCAATCCCTGTATTTAATAGAATGTGGCTTTGGACAAAAGTGAGCATGTTAGAACCCACCCTGTGAGAGTGTGCTTTAAAATGAAATTCAGTTTTTCTCACAGTTTTGCTCACTGTAACTTTGCCTTTTGCTTCTACCTGGAGTCACACAGCAAGGAGGCCTTTGCTAGTTGAAGGTCCCTTGACTATGGACTTCACAGCATCCAAAACTGGAAAAAAGGTAAAATGCCTCCTTTAGGAATTACTCAGGTCTAAGTGTCCTGTAAAGAGAGCATTAAGCAGACTGAAGTTGCTGAGCATCCTGCATAGGAGGCCGGCAGGTCTCTCTTCCACTGGATGACAGGGGTAAGTGTGTGAATCTTCCTCTACTCTTAGAGAAGTCAGAATGCAAAGTCCTTGTTGACAGCACCAGCTGTCACCGGTTCACGGAAGACTGCCTTCACTCAGACAAAAGGCCTATCACTTTCAGCATAACCCTCAGGTCCTCTGACTACTCAAAAGCATGAAGCTAACAGAGAGCCTTATACAAGAGTAAGGACAGAGCCAAGTACAGCATTAGACACTATAATCCCAGTACTCACGCAGAAGCCCAAGATTTTGAATTTAGGAGAGATGGGTAGCCACTGGGGGAGGGGAGATTTTTAAAGGTTTGATGCCACCTCCTCACCTCCCATTTCCCTTTCCCCTCCCCCTCACCTTCCTCCTTTTCTTCTTCTTCTTCTTCTCTTCTTCTTCTTCTTCTTCTTCTTCTTCTTCTTCTTCTTCTTCTTCTCTTCTTCTTCTTCTTCTTCTTCTTCCTTCTTCTTCTTCTTCTTCTTCTTCTTCTTCTTCTTCTTCTTCTTCTTCTTCTTCTTCTTCTTCTTCTTCTTCTTCTTCTTCTTCTTCTTCCTCTTTTGGTGGTTTTGCTGGGCACAGACTTTCACAATGTAGTTTAGGCTAGCCTGGAACTTACAATCCTCCTGCTTCAACCTTCAAAGAGCAAGGCTACTGCCATGCCCGCCTCTTAATTGAGCTGTTTGGCTTTTAATTGGCACTACAATTTTATGTATTCATTGAGTGTGCATGTTGTTTTGAAGCATGTATACCTTGTAGAACAGTTAGCTCCACTGTGTATCACCTCAGTTTTATGGTAAGATATTTTATATTAGTCGCCACCATGGTTATACCATGTTTTCTGAGTGTATTCCCACTTGTAACTAAACTAAAATCTTCAAACCCTGTGATCAGCATCTCACCACCAACCCCAGGGCCTGGTATCCCCTCCATGAGACCAGTAGTTTTAGATTCTCCATAGGAATGAGATTATGTTATTTGTTTTCACTGTCCAACTTATTTTACTTAACATGGGTGTCCTCTGGATTCTTTCATGTCGTCCAAGTGACCAGATTTTCTTCTTTCTATGACTGAATAGGATTCCACTGGGTCTGTGTAACACGTTTTTATTATTGATGCACCCACGATGGATCACTGGGCTACATTTTAGCTATTGTAAATCTTACTGCAACAAACATGGGATATCTCCTTGCCATACTGACTCTCTTTACTTTTAATATACACCTGGTGATGGGTTAGCTGGACTATGTAATTAGTCTACTTTTAGGTGTTTGATGATGCTTTATATTGCTTTTTGTAGGGGTTGAACTAATTTACATCTCAAAGAGCGATGTGTCAGGGTTGCTTTTCCCCTGTACCCTTGTATATGTATGCAGAACTTGTATATCTTGTCTTTTCATAAGAGCCATTCTAGCAAGTGAGGTTTTATCTCATTGGAATTTTGACTTGCAGCTCCTCAATAATTATTATGATGAACATTTTTTGACACACAAACTAGCCATTAGTTTATTTTCTTTTGGGAAATATGTATTCTAATATCTATCCATTTTGAATTGTTTCTTTGTTATTAGGTTGTTTTGTTCCTTATATATTTTGAATATTAAACCCTCATCTTATATACGATTTGTAAATTATTTTCCCATTCTTTATATTTGTTTCCTCATTATTGTTTGTGCATTACATTTTAATGTAATCTTATTTGTCTACCCTGTTTTCGTTCACTGGCACATTTGGAAGGGATTTGCTAAGACCTAGCGTTGGTTTGAAAAGCATCACACTGGCTGCTCTCTTGAAAATCCACAGCCTGCAGATGAAAGGAGAGAGGCAGGAAAGCAAGTAAGAGACCTGTATGATCTCCGGGGAAATACTCATCACTTAGACGAGGCTGGTGCTGTGGATGAAAGCAAGAGGAACGGTATCTGTTCATCTAAAGACAAAGTAACTGGGATTTTACCAGTTTTAGCCAAAAAGTTGGATGGAAATAAAGGAGAAAAGTCAAGGATAACATCAAGACTTTTTGTTCTGAGAAATTGGAATAAAAATAAACATTTTTATTTTACTTTGCTATTCACTCTTATAAGAGTGAACTATGTTTCTGTGACAGTTAAAATAAACGCATGGGTACTTTGAAGTATGGCTTAAAACATTATTAAATTAAAGCCATAAACCTTTGTTGTTCTGCCTGTGCAAGCAACATGCAAAAATGCATGCATGTTTTTTCAGAATACTAATATATATATAGAAACTATCTCCAAAATCATAAATTCTTTTTTATTTTATGAATGAATTAGAATCATACCTGTTAGTTACTATAGTATTATGAATCATACCCATTTGTCACTGTATTAGTTACATTAGTATAACTAATGTATTTCTTAATAAAGTTCAAAAAGCTAGTACCTAAAGTCTTGATGTTGCAGTGGGATGAATCTCGGTTCTGCAGTCAGGGCGTAGAAGTGATCCCTCTCAGTTAGACTCTCCATAAATTCCTTTGGTTGTTTTGGACCTCAGTTCTCACATCCTATAAAAGAAGGTAACAGAAGACCATGTCACAAATTCTGAAACAGCATCTGTACCCAAGGTGTCCTTGAGCACCAACGGCAGCCACTGGAAGTTGTTTAATTAAACAAATATTGGTCCCAGCTGTATTCTAATTCATTCACTGGTTCATGTTCTTCCTTGCTACAAATGCTTGGTGAACTTATTAGCAAAGGCCCTTTGGAGCAAAAATTTAAATCAATTATCTCAGTTTGTTAAACTATGAAATTAATAAGGAACACTTGTTACATGTGTCTACAAATTAGCTTCACTCTGTTTCCTGGGCACACAATCACCTGAGCACCATGAACAAGCAGGAAAAAAGTACAACATGACTCAGGCACAACACTGTCAACCCATCATTGCTCCTGAGAAAACAGTTCATTAAAAATACCAACAAGATTTCCTTCATATTTGAAGTGTATAACTTCAGATTATTTTTTTTCTTTCAATACAGGATATCATGTAGCCCAGGTTGTCCTGGAACTTACTGTGTAGCCAAGGATCATCTTGATCCATCTACCTCCAACTCCCAGTTGCTAAGATTATAGAAATGTGTCTCAATGATCTATATCAGGTCCTGTATGATGATGGCAATGAATACATAAATATATAAGCAACTAAGAAACAGGATGGCAGCTATAAACTCTAGATACTGGTATGTTTCTGTACCTTAAATTATCTAGGCTTGTGGAGCAAAATGTCAGAATCTTCTTTTCCTCGGATGAAACATTGGACTCCCTTATTTCTAAAGGCTCTTTGGCTTACGAGCTCAGTAATACCATGAGTCTTTTCCTGGAAACTGTTGTTTCTACTAATGGAGAGAATATATGTTTTACCTTAAACTTTGCTGTTCAATTTTGGTGAGATGTAGCTGTTTGAAAATAGCCATGCACCCTCTTGGAGGTGAGAAAATTATTTTAATACCAATTAAAGAAGCCATCTGCTGTATGTGACTGACTTGGAACAAAAATCCCTAGATTAACAGGCTGTGTGGCAGTGCCAGTAAAGGGCTTGAACGTCGCTTCAGATCTGAGCATCATCCTTGGTCTGAAGTATGACAGCGGGATGGGACAGCTGACTTCCTCCTGTAGCCGGAAGAATAATGAGTGCCTGGTGGTGAGTGGGATGTGCACAAAGCTGAGGATGGGCTGATAGAGACCAGGAGAGAAGCGGAAGGGGGTGGGGGATAAGGATCACAAAGGAAGCATCTTAATCATCTGAACAAATCAGAGACTCTTCAGAAGATAAGTTTTCTGTGTGCAGATAATCAGCCTGTTAACCACTTCCCTCATCCACTCTTATGTAATCTCAATCATTCCAGTGTCGCTGATAGAAGGCAGGAAGGCAATGGCCGATTGCTGACCAGTTTTGCAGGCAGCTTTTATGTGAACTCAGGCTTCATGGATGAGGGAAAAAATCTCAGCTCCACACACCCAGACAGGTGTTACAAACCTTTCTGAATGAGTTTGCCTCACAGGAGAGGAAAAGACAATGGGGCTTCTAGACACTTTACCTACAATCCAAGTAAATAATGTCCCTGGGAAGTGATCAAGAAGCAAACGAAATGATGGATTTTATAAGCTATCAGTTATTTAATGAGATGCTAGGTTTGTAATCCAAGAGTTATTTAATCTGTGCATCTTGGAGTTGGAGGTATCCCTATTGATTGCCTTTTCTATCAAAATATGGAGGCCATAGCCTCCCTTTTCTAAGTGTTCAACAAAAGTTGGCACTTTACAGACACAATTTTCTCTCCTCGGTTTTGGGAATGGCTGTCATTAACTCCATATTCAAATAAAGGAAATGAAATCCTAAGGATTATTTCCTAAAAGCCAAACAGCAAGTTTATGGAAGAGGTACAACTCAACTCTGGGTTTTTCCAATAGAAGCTCCCATGCTTTCTCCAGTACCCTGGCATGCCTCTCTTAGCAAATGGACACACTGTGTGAGCACGGAGACCCTAACTTTAGCCTTCTCTAGTGTGCCCATCTCACCTTAGAAGGGAGACAGTAACTATACACAATCATGTTTAGCAACTTGCAAACTAAACAAGTACAGGTTACATTATCTCCCACACATTATAAAGACTCAAAGCCAGCCTGCAGGCTTAATTAACACATAGCCATCTAGACAATTTTCCAAACCATATCTGGACTCGTGTGCATTATAGTGAACTCATGTGTTCATTTGTCCCTGGAGCTGCATAACCTCAAAATTAAACTAATTAATTCCTTGTATTGTCATGGGCAACATGGGCAGTTTCATTCTGGGTTCCCTGTCCCTAGCATCCCTGTTTTGAAATTTATAATGATATGAAGTCTTAGGTGATTGTGTTTGCTTTTCCTTTGCGTTTATGATAATAATCTGGGTGGGGGGAACGCGGACTAAGATATTCCTGACGCACATGGTTTCATGGACATGTCAGTCTAACACAGGCCTGGCATAAGTGCCAGCTGTTTTTGAAACATCAATCTGTCATCGGGCAAGATGAGCCTCCCAATTTTCCTTTTACTCAGTCAGAGACTCCCAGTTTTCCTTAGTGGACTCAGCTATGTGTAACTAGATCTTAATGCACCATGTGTTTCCTTGAGGCCCAGAACCGTGCAATTATTTTTCTAACAAATCTTGCCAGGGTGAAATAATTAGACATGAGAAGCTGAGCCCCCTCCCCCCAGTGACTCCAGCTTATAAAAGCTTCTGTAGTGGATGGGACGGTGGGAGCATGATTGACAGTTAAGGAGAAGAGGTCGCTCAGACTTCTCCAGTATGGTGATGCTGCTTAAGGCATTCACACCAGAAAAGTGCAAACGGTCCTTTCCATCCTTCCTCGCTGTCTGTGCTATGTGCACCCCTGCACAACGTCTTCCTTTTAGGATGAACTTGGTCACAGTAGGAGAGCAGACTGCTTGCACCAGTATGTCCCTGTCACTGGTTGCTTCATAACAAACCACACCAGACTTCACGGTAAAAAAAAAAAAAATGATCATTTTATTATGCTCATGAATCATGTAGGTCAGGAAATCAGACACAACCCAGTGGTGACTCTTCTGTCTGTTGTGTAACGTCTGGGGTCTCAGCTGTGAACAGTCAAAGACTTGGGGGCCGGAATCATTTTTGGTGCCTGTCAGTGATGATTCCAAGAAGCTGGGCTTTTTGACAAGAGCAGTTCCATGAGGACTCTCTACAGGACTGGGCGCTATGGCAGCTGGGTTCTGAGGAGGAGCAAACGCACACAGCACGAGGTCTTAGATAGCAGATGCTTCCGGAGCAGCATGTGATCTCCTCTGATCTAGTTTTGGCTTCCTTGCAGCATCTCACCCGATTGGCGGAGGAGCTTGACTTGCTTATTAATGCGAGAAGAGCAAGAATATGTTGGCAGAAAGAGGTTATTCAAATTGACTCACAGCAATCATTTGCTCAACAACAGCTGCTATAGAACCAGGCAATTCTCAAGGCAGTCATTGGCTGCTTAGTATTTCAGGTCCCTACTTCTGTTCTACTCAGGGCTCCACTACCATTGCCACAGGGCCAAAGGCAGGGTGTAGAACAGCATTGTGACTTAGATAGCACCCCTCGGAAAAGCCTAACATCACTTCCGCCTACATTTTATGGCTTGTGGAGCCTTGCCTAGATTCAGTAAGCAAGTGCGGTCTCTCTGGGTACCCGGAAGGAAAAGAGAGCTACAGATGTTGATGAATTGTGATGTTTGTGATTACTTGAACTTTAAGATATTGCCTGCGTGGCGACATGTGGAGTTTCCTTTCAAGGCTGATTTCTGTAATTATTTGAATCTGTTTACACGTGTCTTCTGCCACTCAGCAAACGTTCTTTGTGACCACCACATGTAACACAAGAAACTGGTTCCAAGAGTGTGTACAGTCTCCTCTGGAAGACGGGAAATGATTTTAAATTTTGGTGGCCTTATCAATTACTTGTGTCTTTAACTCCTGAAGTCACTTACTACAGTTTGCACACCCTACTGTTACTCAAAACACTGTTTCCATAGTTATCGTATGGGCTCCCTTTTATAATTTGTAATATGGCATAAAGTGTGTAGCTACAATTAATATGCAGTTTCAGGTGGTTGCTGAACACTGTTCCAATCAATCTTATTATTAATTACATCATTTTAATCAATAGTTATCCTGTATCCTATTCTGATAACACGGTTCCTATTTTTGTTGTTTTTAAAGATATATATAGAGATCTTAAGAGTACACATAGTGGATAAATCCAGGAAAAAGATAGCTTATTTTCCAAAAGCAAAGCCTATAGCTGTATTTCACAAATAAAAAGAACTAAAACCAGTGGGATTTCTGTTAGGGACACATTTATAGTTTGGTCCATGAAGAGAAAATTGTAATAGAAACCCATGGAACAACCCTCATGCCCTGTGAGAAACAATGAAGAAGAAGCAGACTCTAGGACAGACTGCAGAGGTGACAGAATGCTTTTGACTGGAACCTTATTTCATGCTTGTGTGTTTGAATGGGGCTGTGTGTGTGCACATGTGTGCCCATGTGCAGTTTCTGACCCATCTGAGCCACCCTAGATGTAACAACTTTAGCTGTCAATCCTCCCCGTTTCACCTTGCTCCAAACAGCATCTTGTATAGTTTAACACCGCATGCACCAGACTAGCTCGCCTGGGAGCTTCTGGGGATTCTCCTGTCTCTGCATTCCGTCTCATTGTTAGGATTATAGACAAGGGGTACAGATGTCTTATGTTTCTGCATATGGCTTTATATGGGCCCGGGGATCTAAACTCAGTTCCTCAGAGTTACATAGCAAGGACTTTGCACACTGGGCCGCTTCCTAACCCTGGCGAAATTTCTTCATGGGTGACTCTGGTTATGTAGAAAATCACTGGCATACTTATTTAACTCATGCACTAAACTGTGCTGCAGAATATTCCAGGGAAGACTCTAAATTATGGATAACTTGGTAAAAGAGCAAGGCAATTCATTTAAATAATTTACTTATTATCTACTTTAAAACATCTAAAAATAAATATAAACAATAAAATCAATTGGAAGCAGAGACTAGAAGTACAGTAATATCTTTAAGATATGTTTAAATAAATATGTAGATGGCAAAACTGTGCAGCAGCATGACTAAGCCTCTTCATCAAAGACTCCTACCTTTCAAAGTGTGTTCAAAAGAGCAAGAAAACACATCTCAAAAGTTACATGAGACAGTTACTTCTTCATCTGTCTATCCTAGCACAATCTGTCTATGCTAGATAAAAACTGAATGTGTAGGGTTATGATCAGAGGATTCATTTTATGAAATGATACCTTTTTCCTAGATCTACCAAACAAGGTCTGTCAGCTACTGCTCGGGTTTGAAATCTCATCTATGGCTGAGTCAGAAGAAATAGACAGAGATTCTATCAAAACCACACGCAACACTGGCAATAGACATTCTAACAATGACTTTACCATGATAATGAAATGTCAGGTCTTTTAAGGTCTATCAGATGTAAAACAGACTAGGTACTGATTATACTAACAGAGAAAGTTACGGAGAAACTCAGCATTTTGTCTTGCAGCAATATTACCTACACCGTGGCAGACAATGATTACTGGCTTCATTTACTTACTGCTCTGCAGTCCAAAGAAAGCACCACTTAAAGCCGACTGCTGTACTCCTTGTATTATTCCAGACCTTCGAAGGCTGTCTTAGTCACTGTTCTATCGCAGTGAAGAGACAGTGTGATCAAGGCAACTCTTATAAAAGAAATCATTTAATCGGGGGTTTGTTTACCGTTTCATAAATTTAGTCCATTGCCCTCCTGGTGGGGAGCATGGCAGCCAGTATGGTGCTGGAGTCGTAGTTGAGAGCAACTGGGCCTAGCATAGGCTTTGGAAACCTCAAAACCTACCTCCAGTGACACACTTTTCCTTAAACAAGCAACATTTCCTAACCCTTGTCCAGCTGCTCCCATATAAAGTACCACAAGCATTTGGTTTTTCTTTCTCTTTTTCCCCACTTTCCTGGTGTTTGTTTTTAGAATACCAGAATGTTTTTGCCCAAATCCAAACCAAGAATTCTTTCTCTGGAAGTTGGGGCCATTGGAATCTCATTTCCAACCCAGTTCCTTTAAAGTGTGGTTGTTTTGAGTTCGTCTCCATTGGTTTGGGATTTATCATTTATTTTAGTGCTCTGGATTTTACAAAACATTTTTCTCAGCTGATCCTGAATTTATCCAATAATCACAGCTTTCAGCTATCCTAGGTCTTTTTACCATTCTTCCTCCAGACTCTACCTCTCAGCACATAAATTCTCTTCTTGTCAATGTCTACTTTGAGTGGAAAAGTAAGGACCGTCCTCTACCATTCATCTCCATGCAAGGAAGAAGTCTGCTTTAGGGAAGTGTATGTGTATGATGCTTGAATGCAAGTAATCATGCCCAAACTTCCCTGCGATCCTGAGAAAGAACTGACTGTGTCAACGGTGAAAAGGTAGTCCTGTCCCACAGGCACAGCTAAGAGCAGTGCTCCTCAAGCAAACTGGAAATTGCTCTCAAGAGGAACTGGCTTCAGAGAACCTTGTCCTCTGGGAATGGAATCATCTTCTTCCCCATCAGGGGTGATCGTCTTCCCCCAGCCCCCTCTGCTGCCCCAAATCCCTGCTGTCCTTTCCACTAAGTCAATGTAAGTTGTGAAATAAAAAAAAACTATATGCAATATTGATGAGCTGTGGTGAGATAAAAGACATTTTTAAGAGTTCGGGAGATTGGACAATATGGGAAATGTAAGGTCCAGCTTGCTTCAGTATCCCACTGTTCCCCATATCAACATCTGTGCCCATATTGGACACCAAAATTTTAAGGGGAGGAGTAATAGTTTGGTGAATGTGGTGAAGGGGGGACAGATTTCCTTCCTATTCTCAGGCCTGTTGTGTGCCTCTACTTCCCTCTTCCTTTGCTCTTTTTTGTAACATGAGGGCCTGCTTGTTGGGGTTTCTGTCCTGCCCCGTTCCCACAGTCCTTAGGTCCCAAAGAATAACACAGAAGGTCTACATAAGTTATAAAACTGATTGGCCCATTAGCTCAGGCTTCGTATTAGCTCTTATAACTTATATTAACCCATAATTCTTATCTATGTTAGCCACATGGCTCGGTACCTTTTTCAGCGGGACAGGTCACATCCTGCTTCTTCAGTGTCTGGACAGGACTGCAGAAAATGCTTCCCTTTTCCCAGAATACTCCTGTACTCATTGCCCTGCCTCTACATCCTTCCTGCCTGGCTACTAGCCAATCAGCGTTTATTTAAAATATAATTGACAGAATACAGAATTGTCCCACACCACTTTTTCATCTCATTTCCCTCCACAAAGTTAGAAAAAATCATACTTCAGAAAATCATACTTAGAGAAAGACTCAATAAGAACATCAAGTAGGTTTTCTGAGACCAGTTTGTCACCTTAGTTTGTCACTATCGCTCTTGTGGTTCTCCTCTGTTGTTCTAAAGTTTGCATCCTCTGAAGCTTCCATGCTGAGAATCATTACAAGTCCACAGTTCTAAACCACTGACAACCTATGTTCCCCATTTCCTGATTTCATAGTCTCAGGAGCTGAAATAATGATGCATGCTCAAAAGCATGTTATGTTTGCATGCACAGTTTCTACCTCACTGTAAGCTTGCTAAGACTGAACAAGCACCACATGCATGCATATGTTCCTTGTTATATCACACACTCTAGTAGCTGATGCCATATCTTACCAATAGCTGATGTTAGCTAAGTCCTAGTGACTGCCTGATGCAGATGTCCTTCTGCATATATGTTACTTTTATTGGTTAATGAATAAAGATGTTTTGCCCAATGGCTCGCAGAGTAAAGCCAGGTGGGAAATCAAGAGAGAGAGAGAGAAAGGAGAGTAGGTGGAGTCAGGAGATGCCATGTAGCTGCTGAAGGAGACAGATGGCAGATCCTTACCAGTAAGTCACAGCCTCATGAAGATACATAGATTAATGGGAATGAGTTAATCCAAGACATAGAAGCTATCTAGAAATATGTCTGAGTCATTGGCCGAAGATGCCTACTGTAAATGACAAGTTTATTGATAGAGCCAGACTCTATCAATCAGCTGCAGAAGTCACTTTGTAAGAATTCTATTACCCTAGAGTCAAAGGTCTAGATGGCAAAGTTGTACAAGGTCTTAGGAAGCTTCATTGTCAGCCAGTTCACAGTAACAACGCTTATAGTAATTCTATGCAGTCTGTTGTGAGCAGTTATACTTGAAACAGTGAAGAGAAACTGAATTAATTTGGGGGTGAGTCTTTATCTACCAACAGAATTCAAACACCCTCCACATTAAGTTCATGTCTTTAGGTGTATCGGTGTAAGAATTCAACCTTCTAATTCTCAGTGGGCCAGCTGTTTTATTCCCCATTCTTCCTTAGGATTCTGTTTCTGATTTATTAACAAAAATTTTATTCAACATGTATGATATTTATGACTATGTAGAACTCAGAAATTAAGTGACAACCTAACAAGCCCAGGGAAACTATGTTTTCTTTCACTGATGAGCATTGGCCGCAATCACCTAGATTCCAAAATGGTTTACACTTTCCATGCAGCCTTGACTACCAAACTGTTCCTTGAGGGATCTGAGGCCTCTGGAGCCCTCTGTGATAAAGCAATGACATTAGGCACCAAATATGACCAAGAGCTTCCAACCTTGGAACAACTTTAAAACTAGAAGACAATAAAACCAGTGGTCACCATTATTATTCCTCTTAGGTAAATGAATCAGAGGCTGATAAAACTTAAACCACTAACATAAAAATTAAATAAAACAATTTAGTGTGCCACTATGGCTTAGGGAAGGCAATAAGTATTTAAAAGCTAAACTACCATTACCATAGTTTCATTGAACAGAGGTTTATGAACAAGGCATGAACTTTGGCACACAAAGTTGTGTGTAAATATCAAGTGTACTATGGTGAAGGCTTAACTATTGATTTTCCTATCTCAGTATTAATTTTCTGAGCCACATATATATGGATAGATAGACAGATAGAGATTTCTTTTTTATATAATTTATAAAGAAGTTTCTAACTAAACACCAGATGTTCCAAAGTATTGTGCTTTTATGGATATTTTCGCTCAGTCCGTAGACCTTTGGGAGGGCTTGTCATGATGAGTCAGGCACCATGCAGTTCAGAAAATGCAGATTTTAGTTAAGGCCATTGTCCTTGTGGTGCATTAGCAGCAAGTGTGTTCTTCCAAGTTGCAGCTATGCAGCCGCAACACTGTGTGTAAGTAAAGTGGGGGCTCAGAGAAAGCAGTAGACAGAGTTGAAAGACCTTGTCGTATGCAACGTCGGGGAGCTTAAACGGTGTGTTTGATAGGAACGGGTCCTGCCAAAGATTCCAGGCTATCAGAGCTTCCTTCAGCAGGCTCCTACTCCCTGCCCAGGAAGGAGTTGCTTCATTCGGAGTTGGCAGGAGTGTCACTGACCACTGCTTCCTGCTCCATCTTCTCAGAGCAGATAGGAAAGGAAAATGCTGCTGTTCTTCATTGTGTGCTCCTTTCGTTAAGTCACCCTCAGGACAACTGAGTGTTGCAGAAATAGGTATCAGGAAAATAACAAAAACAGGTATTTCTGTGCAACCAGAAAGTACTTCTGCTTTGTTACCAGCATAAAGCATTCACACAATCAATTTTCAGTGCCTGCTGGATCAGGCAGATGTGCGAATGAGCTTTCCTCAGCCCATCGCCTTCATTTTGGGATGATTTGATAGGACTGGTATTTTATCCTGAACACGAAAAGGATGAGCATATTCTCCTAATATATTCATTACTTGCCTCTTCGTACTGGTAAATAATATACATATGGTAATTTGAAAGACATAGTGTTTCCATTGCTCATTTTCATTCCCGGAACTCTGGCTGTCTTTGTAAATGCTGCAAAAATCAAAGACAAAATTACCTCAAAAATGGATTTTAGATTCCTTCTATTCTCACTTTCTGGTGGCCAGCACAAGATATATTTCTGTTTTGATCTGTAATTTTTAGATAGCATCTCCCCTTCTGCTTACAATTGTATTATAGAACTTCTAGAATGTAGAGTCATTCTACAACCATAATGTAGAATCTTTTAGGACAGAAGCCATCCATTTATTCATTAAAAAACACATTTTAAATATATTAAACACTGTTGGAGGAAGGCCGCTTGTTGGTTTTGTAAGAGTTAGCCAATAAAAAGCTAGAGCTAAGGGGTCAAGCCGTGATTTAAATAATATAGTTTCTGTATGATTATTTCGGAGCTGAGCATCCAGGAACCAACAAGCAGCCTCCTACTACAAAATACCTACTGTGAACTAAGCACTGTACTAAATGTTCAAAACAATAAGGAACATGGAAACCTCTGACCCAGCCCTACTCTTGTTTTTCAAGCTATTATAAAACCTATGGCATCATAGTAAGACAGAAAAGAATGTGAAGTGGCTGCCATAGACAGAAATAAATGAATAATGAATGAGGAGCTGAGAGAATGTGAGTGTTTGCCAGAGCATATGAATCTAATTAACAGACATAAACTGATAAGCTAAAGCCAAAACATGCTCAGACCTGTGGACCCAAAGGAGTCACTTTTATAGACTGGACCTAAAGGAGCTGGTTTTTGAGACGGGACCATGAGGGCAGATCGGTAGACAGTTTTCTGAGAAATGAGTGGAAACAAGTTGTTTCACTCTGCGTAGACTTGATTTATGCCACTGGAATTATCAGAACATATGTCATTTACGATCAGTAATTTCTTCATTTTTATACTTAAAATCTTAATTGACCCACTATTTTTTGATCAGTTAATTAGTCTTGTTGAATGCTAAAGTAATTAAAGATAGGCCCTTCTTACAACTGTGTTCAGGTCAGAGAACAATGAAAGCAAATCAGTGAATGAATGTGTCAGATAAGTAGGCACTGTGATATGTGCTGCAGAGAAGATAAAGGAAGGGATGATGTCTGTCTGTAAATACTTTACACACCGTTATCAGCATGATCCAGCCATGCAGACTGTGAGGGGGGGATTTTAGGCGCAAAACAAAATAGTTAATTGATATTTGTAAAAGATACACATCCAGATCAGGGGAAGCAATCCACAGCCAGCAGGCTCACCTGCAATCTGTTTCTACAGCCCAATACCTGCTTTTATAACTCAGATATCCTGGGAACCTGCTCTTTTCCATATCCCACAGCTTATGCCAAGCCACAACAAGTGAGTTGCAAAGCTGCAATCAAGGCCTATGGCCCACAGATCTGAAAATCTGACCATCTGGCTGACCATTTACATAACTGGTTTGCTATCTTCCTTACTCTTAGCTGAATTTTGGCTGTCCTGCCCAGGTTGACCTGAACTCCTGGGTTTAAGTGACTCAGATAGTCTCCAGAGTAATCTGGCTCATGACTCTGCCTTATTTTTAATAATTCACATCAGTCACTAAATATGGTTTACCCCGCCTTCATTTGTAAAATCAAATCTAAATCCTCGAAGGAAAAGACTGTGTTTTGCATATATAGTTTTTCATCCTCTAGAAAGTAATGTGTATATTGAGGAAGAGCTTGCTTTTGTTAAAGGGGATGAATCCCTGAATTATTCATTCAGAGACCAGTGAGAAGGCGGTGGGCAAAAAGACGCTGCAGTGACTACAATTCCATTTTCTCTGGAATGAAGAGCTCCTTTGGCTACATCATCCAAAATGCCACGGAACAATTGATTATTAAACCGGCAGATGGATATGGACGCTGACTGTTCTTCACAACAATTAAGACCACTCAAAAGAGTTAAGGAAAGAAAGAGAATCAGGAGGTTTGCCTGGAGGAGAATACTTCAGGCATAATAAAGGGTCAGAAGCCTTTTATCTTCATTTATAAAATTGAACAGAGCTAATAAGAAGCCACCAACTCTACAAAGAATCAAATAAATTTAGGTCCTTAATGAGTCATATCTTTTGGTCCTGACTGTAATACATATAATAGTGCTTATTTCCTTCTACCAGCTAGATGTCCAGGAACCATCATGTTCAGAGGCTGGTAACTAGAGACTAATCAAAAAAACCTCATAGGTAAATTATTGCTATTTAGGGGGAAAGTTATACTTTTAAAGCTCATGGTTTCTTTGTTCAATTTAATTTTTAAAATAATATTTTCATGTATTTCTTGAAATGCTATGCAAGTATATCCAAGGTTATTTAAGTAATTGATAATGGACCTCCAAGAAAAACTATACATGTAATATTCAATGTACAAATTAACTTCAGTAAGACTTACTTTTGAGTAATTATTTCCACTAAAATGTCTCTTAAATTGAAATTATTCTATGGAATATGAAAGTTAGAATATAATGGGCACCATTTTGCTTTACTTAATCATTGTCTTGTGCTTCATCTCCTTTTCATATTTGGAATACAGACAAATCTTTAGAGCCCTAAAAAAAGCCATGGCGATGTCATGATCTGGTGTTCTTTGTTCATATAGTATAATGGATTGTTTTCTTTCTTCTGAAAGTATTACATTCCTAGATGAGATTTGTCCCCTCCGATTTTAAATGCTTCTCAAACAGAACTCATCTTATTACTAACGCATCTTGAACATTACATAGGGTTGGGTAAATATGCATATACCAGCACCCTTCTAAATAAACTTCCTGTGGGTTCTTTAAACTACATGAAAAATATAATCTGCTTCACAGTCAATTCAGGACAGCTGTGTTCTCTCCTTCCCCATCTCTGTGTGTGTGTGTGTGTGTGTGTGTGTGTGTGTGCGCGCGCGCACACACACACACACACTATCACTGACAAAAGTCAGAGAAGGAGCTCAAACAGGGCAGAAGCCTAGAGGAAGGAGCTGATGCAGACGCAGCAGAGGAGTGACGCTTACTGACTTGCTCTGTGAGGCTTGTTCTGCTTGCTTTCTTATAACACCTCAGACCATTTGCCCAAGAGTGGTGCTACCCTCATGGGCTGGGCCCTGCCACATCAATTGCTAATCAAGGAACAGAATTACATAAACTTGCCTACGAGCCAATCTCACGGAGACATTTTCTCAATTGAGAGTCCATAATCCCAAATGACTTTAACCTGTGTCAAGTAGACATAAATCTCACCAGCACATAAAGCAACTCATGGCTTCATAGACACATTGAAATAAGCGTATCTCCAACCATGCTATTCCTTTAAGAATTTATAGCTGATACCACAAATTGCTCTGAGGTGCATTATGATCTCTTAATGTCACCCTCTTCTGTGCTAAGCAGAAAGAAGCTTGTCATGGGAACTAAGGCATGGCACAGTACAGACACCCTTCCTCTCTGCTCTCCACACGGAATGCTTCTCAGCCATGACTCTTACTGACTTGTACCTTCTCCATGGCCAAGGATACCAAAAAATATGTCCATTCTTAATCCTGTACTCTTCCCTGTATATTCCCAAATCCTTTCTCAGTGTTCCTCCCTCACAAAACAGCAAACATCTGAACAAATGAGAAACCTCCTCACTACCGGTTGACTCAATGAAAGTAATCGCCTTTGTTGTGCCGTTCATTGTGATAATATGCAGATAGAATGAAATTTACTATTTTAGTCATTGTAAGTACTTGGGGAAGCAATATTAAATACAATCATCACATCATCATGACAATCCCAGCGTACTTCAGTCTTGATAAAACAGAAGCTGCCGTGATATCTCTTTTTAGCATGTGTCAATGTGTCTTTTAAAAGACAATTCTTATTGAAGATCCATAGTTTTTTTTAATCACCCAGAACTGTATCAACTTATCTCTATGCTGCACTAACCAGCCATTTCAAATACTTTCAAGTCTCAAGCCCAAGATTAACCAAGACAAAGCCATTATGCTCTTAAACATTTTTTCAAAGTATATTCATTTTAAATTTGTATGTATAAAATAAGCAGCTATTTTAGCTTATAAAATTAAGTCGATCATTTTAATGTTCCCACTGGTTGGCTTCCACCAGCGTCTTTCCATTAAATTAGCCAATGAACTGCAGCCATTGTTACTGTGTATCTTTTCTTGTCTTGCTTTATTATTTAATGTTTCTTCCAAATGTGCAACTAAACCATAGAACTACCCTTACTGAAGAAGCATGTTGTGAAGCATCAGGTCAAATGGGAAGAGAGCTCTGAGAGAGTCAATGGCTTTCCTGCTGGATTTCTAGGAACGACCAGCAAGTGGGAGGCTTGATGGATGGGGCTAGCGGCATGCTCCTTCATATCCTGTTTCAATTACTCACAACTCTTTCATATTTTTGGATCCCCTATAAATTTTTCTCTAAAGAAAAAGAAGTTATACTGCTTTTTGGAAAACAAAAATCTTAGATAGTGAGGAAAGTTTAGGCTCATTACTTTGGCACATTACAGCCCAGCCATTGAAAACGCGGGGAAATGCAAAATGGCGGACCCCCTCCCAGACTTAGGACTCAAACATCATAAAGACGGAGCTGAGCTGTTTGTGTTTTCATGGGCCTTCATGATGGTTCCGGTGCACACTGGAGTTTTATGGAGTTGTAAAGAACAGCAGTTGGAGGAGGCTGGCAGCTTTCCAAGAAGCAAGTAACAGTGGATGGGGCAGTCAGGAACAGAGACAGGAATATAACAGGAACTGGACCCCTCAGGCATTTGGTAGTAGATCTGTGTTGGTTGTAAGAACATGGGCAGCTATGACTGATGGGTTTTCATCCACACACCACCCTTCTCGGTCAGTGTATAGGACAGTGGTCTCTAACAGTGACTAGGATGGTTTCCCATGATTTCCCAAGAGAATTTGACAAGGGAACCTCTCTATCTATCTATCTATCTATCTATCTCTATCTCTCTATCTTGCTCTTTCCCTCCTTCCCTCCCTCTTCCTTTCCATTCCTCGTGCTCAAACTCAGGGCCACCCACACGCTGGTATATTAGTTAGGCAAACTTTCTACTACTAAGTGTCATCCTCATCCCTGGAAATGCTTATTGCCATGACCAAGGAGTTGCTCCTGACATCTGCATAATCAAGGCAGAACCACCATAGCCCATGGGTTCTGTTAAATAGCTTACAAAGCACATGACAACACCTCAATATAGTAAAATTAACAGCTTCAAATATCAGTCATGCTGAACTTGAGAAACCTTACTTCTGACATTCCTCTTCCCACTACCAACTACATGTGACACTCTAAAAACTCTTCAGGTGGCTTTTGTGAAACATGTGGTGTTCACAGATAGGTCTGAGACAGGGTTGATAGACTCCTAGGAGTGCTGTTAAAATCACATCACTCTACTTATATGTGTGTGTGTATGGAGAGTTTAGGGAAGGGCGAATCATGGCTGTCATCAGATTCTTCATGGTAGTATTCTGTGTCTCCTTTTCATCCTCATGGTTCCTGTTCACTCACCACTTCAGTTGAGCGGTTATCTCAGTCAACGAGAAGGAAGGCCATTTGTTGTCCTGCCGCTTACCCACGGCTCCCACTCCATTCTTAGTGTTACTTTCTTTTCTCGTTTAATTCTCATTGTTCTCTTTTTCTTCTAGATTAAATTCCCAGCTTAGGAAAACAGATTATCACTGCTGCCCCATATTCTGGCAAAGCTCTTTCAAAAGTGGCCTCCAAGGCCTCTGACCACTCTACACAGTCCCTGGTTCCTGGTCAGAGCCTGCACAGGGGAGAAGAGCCGAGTAACACCCTATACAAAACATTGCTGCCCAAGGAAGGTATCTGCAGTGAAGATACGAATCAAGTCAGACACAGAGTCAGGAAACCATGAGGTTAGGTACAGTCTAGAGAAACCCAAGACCTCTGGAAATATGGAAAGAGAGTAGAGTACAGCAAGGACAGGCTGACGGTCAGAGAATGGCAGCAGGTAACAGAGGGTCAGGGGAGAAGGGTCAGGTCTGGAGTATTAGACATCCAACAGACAGAACCAACACACACAAAGAAGCAAAGAATGACCACTAATATTAAAGCAATAGAAAGCAAGGTGGCAGGCTTCTCTCTCTTGAAAAACAGCCTTTGTTCTTTTCTTTCATCACCAGAAGCCAACATACACAAAAGCTAGGTCCAGAAACATGGGAATAAGACAGCTAAGATGGAAAAAAAAAAAAAGACAGGGCTGGGAATGCTGAGTAAGCCATGGGCAGGGACGAAAGCATCTCGAGCTACTTGATTTGTCTTGTATTCTTTTATTTTCTTGACTAACTAGTAAACTGTTTCTTTCCTAACTCTTAATTTTAAAAGCGGCAGGGTAGAGCTGTCTTGAGGAAAATAACACAAAACTCAAACCCACATTAAATCGCATTTGTATTTAGGTACACACGCAAGGACTGTTCTTTAGGCCAGTGGATTCAAAGGCAAAAACAAACAGAAAGCATTCCTCATCCCATTGTTGCAGATAGTCTGGGGGACTGAACTGTGCAACATCAATCTCAGGAAATACCTTAGACAAGTAGCCCCAGACACAGCTGCCCTTTAGAATGCCATACATAGATGGTGTCTTAGTTACTGTTCTATTGCTGTGAAGAGACACCATGACCACAGCAACTCTTATAAAAGGAAATATTTAACTGGGACTTGCTTGCAGTTTCAGAGGTCTAGTCCATTATCATCATGGCAGAAAGCATGGAGGCAAACAGACAGACATGGTGCTAGAGAGTTCTACACCTAGATCCACAGGCAGCAGGAAAAGAGAGAGACACTAGGCCTGACTTGGGCTTTGGGAACCCCAAAGCTCACCCCCAGTGACACACTTCCTCCAACAAGGCCACACCTACTCCAACGAGGCCACACCTATTCCAACAAGGCCACAAACCTCCTAATGATAGTTCCTAAGCATTAAAATATATGAGCCCATAGGGACCATTCTGATTCAAACCACCACAGGCATCATCAGATACCCTATGAATAAGTTACAATAACTACCTAACTTACTTGGAAAGTTTCCCAAATGATTATGAGGTACACAGGGTTTGGGCAACAAAAATAGGTTGTTGTGTTTTGTTGTTGTTGTTGTTGCTGTTTAACTCCGACGGCTGGCTTGCTATCTTGCCACTCAACTCTCCACCAACAGGAAGATTTCAACAAAACCACATTTTGGCAGGGGGTTAAATCTCAGTTCATTGTGTTTCCATTGTCAGAATTCATTACAAGTGGGTGGTTATTTATTCCATCAAGCCAGCCTTTTGCCGTCCCATAGCCAAAATAATTAACACTGGCTGTTCAGTTTAATCTTCAACCTTGTTCCTTACCATTTAAAATGATTCAGATTCAACTTTGGAGCAAGAATGAGTGGAGAGAGACATGGTCTCCAGAGCGCCAGATGTTTGCACAGAGACCCAAGAATAAAGTGGCCTTCGCACCCCCTTAAGCACTCACTCACTCACTCAGCAACTCTCTCCAAAGCTCACCCAATTTCATCTCAGTTTCTTGATTTATTTCTCATCCTCATGTGTGAAGAGCTCAGTTGTTTATGTTTTAATAAAAATGGTTGGGAAGACCAGGCAGAGGACAACAGGGACTGTTTCTGAGTAATATCCAGTTTACTGGCATAGTCTCATGGCTACTTGGCAAAACCTGAAAGCACGGCCTTTTTGTTCCAAGCAACTCTGTCTTTGGGTAGTTTGCAGATTTATCACTTGTTGGTCTACAGCCTTTAAGTTAGGGATCATATCCAAAGCTGCCCCCAACTTTATAGGAAAAGCCTTCTGGTTTCCAAAAGCATGGCCAATTTATAGAGCATCCAGGCTATTTAATATCTATTTCCATGGAGGAAATGATCTTAAAGTGAAGTTAATTGGTAGTGCAGAGAGCCAGAGACGGTAAATTCAGAATTGCATAATGTATTTGGATACTAAAGAGGCCTGTGTCATCTCCAATCCTAAAGAGACCGGCTGGAGAATGAGACTCAGAGAAACGGGTGGGTTAGAAACCTGCCCTGGCCTTCAGCTTTCCATGTGACTGTAGATGTCACATGGTTTTTCATGGCCTATATAAAAGTTCTCTAGAGAAATCGAACCAACAGCTTATTCAGCAAATGTATGTAATATATTTCATATTACATATATACGTATATATTTCATATTCCATACATGTGTGTATGGAAGGAGAACTTTTACGGTAACAGACTCAAGTGATGATAGAATCCAAGAAGTTTACGTTGAAGCTGGAGGTCCAGGAAACGGCAATAATGAAACTCATTCTAAGTCTGAAGTGGGGGAGGCATGATGGCATAACTTCTACCCAGAGACCAAGACCTTTACAGAGTAGGGGCTGGTGTAATCCTGGGGAGCCTAATGACCTGAAAACCAAGAGCTCTCATGTCCAAGGTCAGAAAAAAAGGAAGTCTCAGATCCAGGAAAGATAATTTGGCTTTCCTCCACATTTGTTTTTTAGTTTTTTCTATTTTGTCCCTTAAAGGATTAGATGGCACCCATCCAAAACATGGGAAAACCATTCTCCTACCTATTGAGGCAAACTCTATTCTCTTCACTAACACCCTCAGAGACTCACCAGAAATAGCATCTTATCAAAGTACTTTTTAGCCTTGTCAAGGGGACTAGACCATAAAATGCTTGTCAGCATGAAGTCTCAGTGTCCCCATCCATAGGAGAAAGACTGAGCTGGATTACATCCAGGTCCTCAGTTATACACCAGTGTTCTATGATATACAAAAATAAGGTACGTATGTAGCTTTCTGCTTTCACCAGTTTAAGCATCAACAGAAACTGTATATTCGATTTGCCATCAACCACCATTAACAGACTAATTTACAAATTTACTTTCTATTTTGAATTGCAAAAATTACAACCAGATCTCCATTAGACTTTACCAAGGAATTAGTAATTCTCTTTGGGATGAAAATACTTTTGCTTTGGTTTTTTTTTTTTCAGAATATGGTCAGAATTTCTATAAAGGCAAATTGAACTAGATAGGGGTAAAATAGCTTGTCTGTGATTCTATTTAAAAAATAATAAAATAAAATGTGCCCAAATCTCATAAGATGCCACTTGGAGTTGGCAACTTTTCTCATTCAAATCTGTATTCTGAAAGGAGAAGTTGAGGACCAACCTAGAAGAAACAGATGTGGGTGATCTTGAGTGTTCTGGGCGTGAAGCCGAGATGGTAGATGCCTTTAAAGGAAACCAAAATTTTCCCTGAAGATTTGGCAGGTGGAAGTTCAATTTATTTATTTGCCTTTTCTCCCTCTGTGTTATATGTATGGATTAGTAGAGCAAAATCAGTTTCCTGCAGTGGATAGAAGCCCTGGAAGATTTAGATCTCCTCAGTGAGAATGTGTCTCCAAATGCATGGAACCCTAAATGAAAATGGAGGGTCAGGTATTATGGCTACCTTCTTGCTTCATCTTTCCGTTGCTACTGCAGCAGTTCCAAAGTTTTGAGTATCTTTATGTCCCATAGGTTTTTGGGTCTTTCTAGTAACTCCTTATTCATTTTTGTATAAACTAATGCATGTTAATTACATAGATCTGTAGGTTCCATTAAGTGTGTCTCTAGATATATTGTGCTTTCTCACGTTCACCTTCTCTACTACTCTTTCTTGCTCTACCCTCCCCCAACTCCTCTTACCTTATATGTTCATATATTTGTCTTTTCTTTTATCTTTTTCTGTCTGTTTCTTGGTCTACATATGAGAAAAACAATGTGATATTACCCATATTTCCATATATGGCTTATTTTAGCTTAACTAAACTTAATAGCAAAGTTCCATCCATTTTTCTGAAAGGATATGAGTCCACTTTTTATGACAGGATTTATTGTGGATTTATACTATGCCTTTATCAATTTACCTACTGACAAAAATCTAACTGCTTCTATAACTCAGTTTTTCCTTAGTCATTCTTCAATTTCCTTCCAATATTTAGAATTTCCCTTAAAATGAAACTGAACAATTGTGCTAATGAACTTAGAGCACTATCCTTGACTCTTCCCAGGACATCACAACTTCTCTTTGGAAGGAAAATACCTGCTACCCTAGAATCGGATATATGCCATGCTCACATTAGACTTATATTGCACATATCAACACTGATTAAAAACAATTGTTAAAATTTAATTGGTTCATACACTAAGTCTTAATTGTCTATACAAAAGATGTTTATAAGCATACATCCACTCTGGTAGAAGTAATCTGCCAGCTTCCTCAAGTTGGTATAGCAAAGTGTCCCAACTAGGTGGCTTAAAACAACAGAACCTCATTTTCCCAGGGTTCGGAGGTTAACAGTCTAGAAGCCAGCAACTCTTGCCGTGTCTTGGCTCTCTCTATCATCATATGTGATCTCTCCCATGTCTCCTATGTCTTATAAGGACAACAGTGAGATTAAGGGCCCACCCTATTTCTGAATGACTTCATCTCTACTAATTGCATCTGCAGTGACACTATTTCTAAACAAGACTGCATTTTGAAGCACAGGAGGACTTCACTATCTCATTTTGGAAGAAGCAACTCAAGTCACAAGGCCATCCAAACAAATGACACTTAAGACGGATTCCATTTGCATTTTTCACCATAGCTAGAGTTCATGATTTTACAAAAAATAAAGAGCTAAAACTTACTTCTCACCCAACCTGAGTGCATTTTAATCTTCCACGTGGTCTGTGAGGGGATAGGGAGCAAAAGGGAACAGTGAGCAGGGTCTGGTTAAGTGTTAAAACTCTAGTTTATTCAAGGAAGAAAAGGGAATATAAAGGTTGAGGACAGTGGCTGGGGCATCACCTAATTTGCATTAAGAGGCACGCTCCTAGTATATGCTGCAAAGAAGGCTTCTAGCAGGAAACTATGTCAGGGTTCAAGCCAAAAATAAGTCCGGAGTCTGTTTAGAGAGAGCTTTCAGATAAGGTCAGTCCTGCAGGCCCACGGCCATTCTCCAGATAAGGGCAGGTAGAGGCAGGAAGGTCTGCTGGAGTGAGGGAGCCCCATGTTGCCAAGCTATTGAGATAAGCTGCCAAGCCATGGGGAGACTGTGACTTCTACCAGTCAGCAAAAATCTTCCAACACCTGGGAAGTAATTTTTAACAGGAAAGATGCAGAGACCATCACAAGTTCCAGGACTATGTCAAAGCTCTGTATGTATAAGTACATCCCCTGTTATATATGCATATTCTACAGAACCCGAATGAGAAGATTCTGCCATCGAAATAGAGACAGTAGACCCAAGTTTCCATGGAAAGGGTTAATCATGCCCCGGTAGCTTTCACTTGTTAGAGGCACGCTCACCACTCCCCAAACACCTTCCCCTCCATTTGACTCATCCTCTAAGACTCCCTGAAAGCCCAGCTGCTTTCAGTCTATGTTGATGGTGCAGCAGGAAAGCAGGCTGCAAACAAAATCAGGCCAGTCCCACAAACTCAATCAGAAGCATTTTATACAATTATTATGTTGGAGGTTGTAGTCTTTCCTTTGAGTTTTTCTGTGATTGGAGGGGGGGGATAGTGAGGACCTTGTATATCTCTAGGCAAATATTAATGTGCCTGAAGAGTCAGTTAACCAATGAATAATCAGCTAACAGGTCAGTGCTCGTTGGAGGATGTTCGGAGCCAGGGACAAATCCCAGGAGGCATCCTAGGCAAACTGAGCAAGTCCTTTGCCTTCATCATCTATTTCTTGAATAAAGCACCCTATCTTTAACTAGCCTGTGACCTACCTTGGGTAAGTCACTGGTGTTTTTAAGGTTCTAGGCTGACTTCCTTCTGCCACAAAGTACATTTGTTGCTTCTGGATGAGGCCCAGGTCCTCTGGAGTAATAGCAGAGAAAGCACGTTTTCAGATTCCAATCCCCACCTGACACTTGACATTTTACATGCTTTCTAGGTTAAGTGAAAAGAAGCCAAGAATCAGATTGTTCTGTTGTTAGCAGATTGCAGACTGAGAAAGAAATGGGGAAAAGACAGAAGAAGGGAAAGTAGGTATAGAAAAACTGGGGTAAAAAAACCATTAACATGAATTAAAATGATTAAGAGCTATCATTATAAGATATGATCATGTCACCAAATAATAAAGTGTGTGGATTTGGCCAAGCAAATGGAATCTTTTCAGACTTCAAAGCTCTCTCCTTTCTTGAAGCCATTTGAGCCTCAATCCCACATTTGCTAGCTTGACACCTTGACCTTTATTAAAAGCTCTGTAAAGGAAAGAGAACAAGACAATACTTCTATCTTCTTTAGGGTTTCTATGGCTGTGAAGAGACATCATCAACATGGCAACTCTTATAAAGGAAAACATTTTACTGGGGTGGCTTGCTTACCGTTCAGAGGTTTAGTCCGTTATCACCATGGCGGGATATGATGGTGTGCAAGCAGACATGGTGCTGGAGAAGAAGCTAAGAGTGGAAAAGAAGTTACATTTTGATTTGCATATGACAGGAAGCAAACTGAGACACTGTGCATGGCTTGAGCATATATGAGACCTCAAAGCCTGCCTCCACGGTGACACACTTCCTCCAACAAGGCCATACCTACCCAACAAAGCCACATCTCCTAACAATGCCACTCCCTATGAGCATATGGGGGCCAATTACATTCAGACTACCATAATTGGTAATAACCAAAAAAACGGAGGCAGGTTTGGTTTAGCTTGAGAAGTAGACTTAGTAAGAAGAGACCCATTCATCTCTTGGATGCCAGCTTCTCATCCAGAAAATGCTTGAAGGACAGATTAGAAAGTAAGGAAGTGGGGCCAAATTAATATGAGGTCTCAGGGTCAGGGTGATGGTACAAAGTAGCTTCTTATTTATTGTTGCCTATTCAAAACAGATCTGCTAAACATGGGTGATAGGCATTACCATATTTGCAAGTAAGCAGCGGAACAACAGGCTGCTTTTTACATTGCCTTCACTCTTTACTGATACAAAACCATGGATTTGTGACAGTCTTGTATGTGTACATCAGCTACCTGGATCACATTTGCCTCCTCGAGCCTACCTGCCCAGTTTCTTTTCCAGATCTCTATTGTATTACCTGATGAAGACTTTTTTAACAGCCTCGTTGTGATATAATGAACATGTCTTAAAGTTCATGTTTAAAATATATGTTTCAATGGTTTTTATGTATATATAAACAGTTACACGACTGTCACTACAATATAATTTTAGTTCATATTACCAAGTCAAAGTGTGTATATTAGAAGCAACAACTCATTTCCCTACTCTCTCCATTCTCTTTAGCAAACAATGCCCAGCCTGTGAAAATCAATAAATGCTTTCCTATGCTGCTGGATTTTTCCCCCACAAGTTTCTTCCCTTCCTAGATCTTGAAATATTTCCCTTATATTTTCTACAATAAATTCAACATTCAAGTTACAGATAAGGTCTTGCTCCATTTTGAATTGATTTTTATGCATGATTGGAGACAAAGATCTAATTTCATTCTTCTCCTCTTCTCCATGTGAATATTCAGCTTCGCTAGCACCCTTTGTTACAGAGGCTGTCTCTTAGGGCAAATTTGTCAAAGCTGTAGCTACATGGGTTTATTTCAGATCCTTAATTCTACTGGTCTATATGATTGTGTGTGGTGTGTGTGTGTGTGTGTGTGTGTGTGTGTGTGTGTGTGTGTGTGTGTGCCATGCTGTCACTAGCAAAAGTCATTTCTACTTTGTTTGTGAAGACTGAATGCCTACAAGACTACCTAACGATAGTAGCATGAATAAGATTACACCGGGTAGTGGTGGTACGATCCTTTAATCTCAGCACTCTGGACACAGGTAGGCGAATCTCTGTGAGTTCTAGGCCAGAGGCTGGCCAGGTCTACAAGAGCTAGTTCCAGAACCATCAGGGCTGTTACACAGAGAAACCCTTTCTCAAACAAAACAAAACAAAAGATTTTGACAGGTATATCTGTGGTTTTCAACTATCTTAATCGAGGGATCTTAGATGATTTCTTCACTTTCCCTCATAATGAAATATTTCTACAACATGCAGAGAGATTTCGGGGCTTTTATTTGTTTGTTTGTTTAACTGGCATGTATGTAGGACCCAGAATCTGCCTTTGTGTGCCCAACTGAAATGTCTATTGCTGGATGTTCTGCCAGGCTCCACAGTTGTCTCTCAGGATCTATTAGATACACAACACTGTAACTTTGACTTCATCTTCTGACAGGCTGGGTGTAAGTGAAGAGACACAGAAAGGACGAGGTATATGGAACAAAGAGGCTTTTAAAGGTCTTAAGATTCTCCCAGAATCCCTAATTAGAATGTTCTTCCTTAAGATGAACACACCCTTCATATCTATTATTTGTACGTGGACAACAGAGGCCAGTTGGAAGTTCTAGAAGCCTAATATGACTGCTTCTTGTCTTTAGAGTATTAAATAGTACTTAACCTGTTGCTCTCTTGTTCATCATCAAATGAAGATGACTTAGTTCCTATTTCGTAGCCTCTATAATTCCTGATGCTTGATAAATGTGCTATCAGGGATTATGATTAAGATCATTAATGTGTATTCATGACTTCGGTTTCTTGTGCATTATGCAACAACCTCACAAGAACAACACAAAGAGATGGTTATATGCATTCCTACTTTAAAGATTAAGGAACAACTGCCTCACTCAAGGTCATGTGGCTATCAAGGTTATGCAGGTTTACATGTTGTATTATAACACAGGTTATCCAGGTTCTATTCATACAACTTTCAGTTGGGGTCAAACCCTGTTCACATCCACTGGACCTTACTGATATAACACTTCAAGCTAGCCAGCATTCCATAGCTGAAATACAACTATGACAACATGCTCAAAGGAAAAGAAACATTTGGTTTCTTTTTTTAAAAAAAATAAAAATGATTGATTCAATTGCACCACTTTAGAAAATTATGCCACAAAAACCCCTGAGGGGAAATAAGAAAGGAGAACCCGAAATGAAGCTGTTGAAACAAACTTGAGATTGAGAACACCTCAAAGCAAGTTAGCTTATCTCTATCTCCCCAGCATGGAGGAACAGGACCCCTGGTTTTCAGGACTATTAATAACTGGGCACAGCACTCACGGGCAAAAAGGAAAACCCCAGCACCCTGAGTACACGGCTTCATTTCTACCAGCTGAGGAGTTGATATTATGCCCCTGTTATTTCGGGTCTTGAGTTAACAGTGTAAGACAGTCATCACCGTCACCCTCACCCATCAGCAGCACTTTTGAATTGACCTGGAACACAAAAGAACAAACCGAAGTACAGCTTATCATACTGTAGGTTCAACTACCCCCTAAAGGGGCAACATCATGCCAGGCAGTGGCGGCGCCTGCCTTTAATCCCAGCTCTCAGGAGGCAGAGGCAGGCAGATCTTTGTGAGTTCGAGGCCAGCCTGGTCTACGGAGCGAGTTCCAGGTTAGGCTCCAAAGCTACACAGAGAAACCCTGTCTCAAAAAAAAACAAAACAAAACCAAAAAAACAAAATGACATCAGAGAGTGAAATAAACAGCTAGCCTGGAAAAGGGACATCGGCATTGACACAGCTACTAATTTATTGCTCCAAGATGCTCTTTAACAGTGTTGCCCCAAGAGAGAAAGAACCGTTCAAGAACCCTAAAGAAATAACATTCCAATGCTCCCTAAAGGGACAGAAGTAGAAAGGGAACAGAAACAGATCTCCCCACTAGCCGTCCTTCAGAAACAGATCTCCCCACTAGCCGTCCTTCAGAAACAGGTTCCCTGATTACGCAGCAGAAAAGAAGAAAACATTTTGGCTACTAATCCTAAATAATCCTAAACCTTGGATATTAAGACTAGAAAATATTCACTCTCTTACATTTCCAGGTAACGATGGGATGTTCTCGGTTCAGATCACCATGACCATAACAATTCTTTGTATTAATCAGAAGAGCATTGTTCTTTCCTCGAGGATGGAATTTAGTGACTTCCAACTCTTAAAAATGTAACTTTTTATAAACCTCGTGGGAATTTAAAGAACAGGGGAAGGTAATACATAAGAACAGTTTAATATTGCAAGCAACGGGGAATTAATTTTCTTCGAGGTCAGGGTTTCCTGCATCTGGAGGTGGGATCTAGTAGCTCACAAACACTAAGCATGCACTGGGCCACCAAAGCTGCAGCTTCAGTGCTCCAGGTTTTTTAAATAGATTCCTTGGGCTTTCTAGAAAAATATCTGTTATCACTTAGAAGCTGTTTTCTCCTTGCTAGTTCTTCTGCTCTCTCCACATTAGTAGGAGAGCCCTGGCTTGTAAATGTTCCTCACGTTATCTGAGAAGTGCACTTACGCCGATGGCCTCTCAGCGAGAATAAACAGAAAGCCATTCTGTTCCGGTTCACTGCTACTGGTCATCTCCTTACCATGCCCAACCCATGGCCACCCTGGTTAAGATGACCACTGGCCAATTGCCAAAGAACCACATTCAAGCTGCAGTTTAAGCTGTTTAGCTACTCTCTTGTTTATAAAACCCAGCTGTAGATTGTGACATCCCCTGTTAGTCAATCAAGGCTACCTGGACTTTGGTTCTTTCTAAATATCAGCACAAGTCCTCTTTATTTACTTAATATTCACCCTCAAAAGGATTTAAGGTAATCTGCTTCCTATATGGCTTTGTAATAACCAGTTCTGTGACTTTGGGTAGGTTATAACAATAAGAAAATGTTATGACCCTTTTGGTATTTCCCTGTTACAAGTCACTTCGAGCAGCCCTTCTCTCATTAAAGCTACCACCCTTTGAGAAGGCCGATGTGCCTAGAGGCTCCTGCTAAAGCTAATGTGTGGAAAGCATTGCTCAAAAAATACTGATGTACCTCTGATAATGTGCAGGCTGGGAAGACCTACTTGAGTTACAGTGTGACATTCCAATTTTGTTTTCAACTCTGCTTTCCAAAGAAATTCCCATCTTATAGTTTATCAAGAGTAGAATGTGGAGCAACAATTAAAGATAAAGAGGCCATGAATTTGAAAAAGCAATGGGATTAAATGGGAGGCCTTGGAGAAAGGCAAAGAAAGGAGAAAATGCTGTAATTATTTTATAACTGCAAAAACAAATTGTTTTGTTTTGTTTTGTTTTTTGAGACAGGGTATCTCTGTGTAGCTCTGGCTGTCCTAGAACTCTATGTAGACCAGGCTAGCCTCAAACTCAGAGATTTGCCTGCCTCTGCCTCCCAAGAGCTGTAGTTAAAGGTGTACACTACCAAAAGCCGGAGGTAGAATGGGTACTTTGTCAGGAAACCACACGAAGAACTTCTTGGAATGAAGTGAATTTAAGAATTTAGACAAGGTGTGAGTAACTGGAAAAGCTGTGAATTTTCCCCAGAAGTTTATTGCAAAAATACCTAAATTTGGGAACAGAAGTTATAAGAGAAGATTAAATTCTAAGTCTCTCCAGTGTCCGAGAAACAGAGCATCCCCAGAGCTGAACATCTCCTTATAGCCTCTTTACACAGCCCAAGCCCTCTGTGAGAGCCAAGCAGCTCTGCAAACACATCTATGGAGACAAGGAACATCCTTTTTTTTAGAGTTGTCCTTATCTTCGTGAATCACCATAATGATGAAAAAGTTATTCTGCCCAGCTAGAAAAGTTATTCTAGTTCTTCTCAGAGGCAGACAAATAGGATGTGAACTCAATCTGCTTCCATGCATTTTCCACTGATTTGAGGGTACAGTGATTTGAATGTGTGCCCCAAAAGCTCAAATGTTGGGTAATTATTTCTCAGTGTGTCTGTGTTGGGAGGCAGAGAACAGAGCCTAATGAGAAGCAATTAGGTCATCCCTCACAAAAGCTTACTTATAAGAGCAAGTTCTGCCCCCTTTCTTGTTCACTCTCTAGTGGGTTCCCTCTCCTCTCTCCCATTTTCTCTGACATATACTGTCTTCAACTTTCTCCTTTGACCACTGGATGATACAGTCATAGGGCTTTCACTGACTGGGGAAAAGAGAGTCCGATCTGGACTTCCCAGTCTCTAAAACTGAAAAAATAGGGTCGGGAATGTTCTGTAACTTCTCATGCCTTTGAGTATATTCTCTTAGTGGTAAAAGCCATTTTGAATGAACTCAGGACAACACCCAAAGTTCCTGAGAAGAACATGTTATCTTCCCACCTTCAGCTCCTTCTGGTCTTCTATATTTTCTATATCTCTTCCTTTTCCTATGAGAAATTGGTGTAGGAGGTCCTTCTGTTTGTGTGTTGCTTTCATTGGTTAATGAATAAAGAAACTGCCTTGGCCTAGTTGATAGGGCAGAACTTAGGTAGGTGGAGAAGACAGAACTGAATGCTGGGAGGAAGAAAGGCAGAGTAGGGGAGAGACACCATGGAGCCACCAGCAAACAGCAAAAAGCTGTGATTTTTTTGTTTGTGTGTCTAGAATTGTTCTCTCATGTTTTTAAGTGAATTTAGTCCATTACGTTGGTGCCAAGTGTTGCAAAGGCGACTTGTTCGTCCCAGCCACCCAGCTAGTTTAGCCCCAAAATAACCACACAGAAACTATGTTCATTAAATCACTGCTTGGCCTATTATCTCTAACATCTTATTGGCTAACTCCTACACCTTAGTTTAGCCCATTTCTGTTAATCTATGTATCACCATGTGGCAGTGGCTTACCAAGAAAGATTCAGCATGTCTGATTCTGGTGGCTCCATGGTGTCTCTCTAACTCTGCTTCTCTTCCAGCTCTCATAATTCTTTAACATAATATTTTAATTTTAAAAATTGTTTGAAAATGTATACATTAGTACTGTATTTACATGATTTCCTCCCTCCCTTGTTTTTCCTTCAATTCTTCCCACACCCCAACTCCCTCTAAGGTCTATGACCTCTTCTTTAATTATTGCTATACATATATGCATATGTGTTTGTATACCACCTCCTGAGCCCATTCAGTGTTGCTTTTATGTGCATGGAATTAGGGTTGACCACTTGGGGTTGAATAACATATCAGGGGCACCTCCCTAGAGAAGTTTAATTTTTCCTAAGCAGCATTGACTGTCAATAACTCTTCATCTAGGGTGGAAGCTTGTGAAATTTCTCCTACTCACATTGGCATGTGGACTGGCCTTGTCATTACATAGGCCTTCTTTAGGCAACCACACTGCTGCTATTTCATGGGAGGAACATCCCTACCTTATCTAGAAAATATTACCTAGCAGCAGGCACCCTGATCCTCTGGCTCTAACACTCTTTCCAGTCCATCTGGTGCAGTATTCAAGCCTTAGGCATAAAGGTTGTATTGTAGATGTCCCGGTTGGGGCTGGACACTTCCCAGTCACTTCCTTGCTATATTTTGACCAGCTGTGAATCACTGTGGTAGCCTCTACCTGCTACAAAAAGAGGCTTCTTTGATGAGGGGTAAAAGCTACACTTATCTGTGGGTATAAAACAACATGAATCATTGCCATGACTCTTGGTTGCCTCCCAGAACTTGACAGCATGACCCCATTTTTTAAGACACCACACACTCCAGATACAGACACATTGAGCTGAATCTGACCTAAATGCTTTGTTCCAAAGGACTAGCTTTCATGATACTAGAAAGTGACATGTAAGTTGCCAAGGGAGAAAAGAAGTCAATATTCTTACCCAGCTATAAAACCTACAAACCACAACAATGGCCACCCTGGCAAGATATCTCCAATGGTATAATAGTGGAACTATTATCTTGAGAGTAATCAACAGTCACCTAATTGGACTTAAGGCCCACTTAATAGGAAGGAACTCATGCCTAGTACTGGAAACCTAGTAAACTATACACATGACTAGACTCTAGAAGTGAACCCACTCTTGCTATTGTTCTAAACCAGTATAATTTATAACTATATTCTGAATAACAATATTTTGTTAGTTCTTTAAAAATATCACACTTGCATACAATGTACTCTGATCATGGCATTCCTGACTCCTATCCATAACCCCTCCCAGCTCTACTCACCCACTCCCCAACTACTCCCAACTTCATGGCCTCCTTTTGTTTCTATAACCCAACTCATGTAATGTCTGCTGCCTTTGTACGACCCCGGAGCATGCTCCACCCACAAAGGCCACACCTTGAATGAAAACTGACTCTCCCTGTCCCAGCAGCCATCAACTATCAATACTCTTCAGGCAGTGGTGGGAGTTCAGGAACCTCCCTCTGTGCTGGAATGGTGACTGGCAGGTAACTATAGTTGCTGTGAGCTCACAAGCACAGTCCTTATCTCTTATACAGAACGCATTGCTTCGCTCTGATCCTCTTTGACGTCTGGCTCTTACTATCTTTCTTTCCTGGTTCCTGGAGTGGGGAGATGCACATGATACAGATGCCCTGTTCATAGCTGCCACTCTTAAAACTTGAAAAGGCAAAAAAAAAAAAAAATCAGTTAGAACAACAGAGAAGTTTGGTAGAAGCCTGGGGGTTGGGTTTGCACCACTACAGCATCTTAAATATGAATCATCTGACAGGAGTGGGAATTTGTAATTGAAGACTGCACATTAAGTAATGATTTATTATAAACTACAATGCAATTTAAAGCTACCGAATGCTTTTAATGTCCCATCCTGAAAGGCTAAGCATTATATAGAGCTGGGTGGGTCCTTGAGTAGAGGACAATAAACAGAGAAAGCAATTAACTTACCTGATGATCCTCAGATACTACCCAACAATTTTCAGATAATCAATAACTATTGGTGAACAAATGAACGACTGACTATGGCTTATTTTCCATGATGGATTTTTAAAGGTTCTCTCCAAAATGACACTTATATTTTAATCATTTTTTTAAATTAGTTCTCTATTAAGAAGCTTGGTTCTCCAAATGCACTTATGAAGATTAGACAAAAATCATGTGTTTGAGTGGTTAGGAATAGTGACTGGCAGTCAATTAATGTTAACAAATTATTTTCTTTCTTTCTGTTTTCTAGTCATCTTTTAGAAAATAGGATTATGTTGATGCCCTCAGGCTCACTAATCTGAAAATTATTTTGTAATGTACTAATGAAAAGAGACCTGGAGTCGTAATCAGTTCCTACTCTGTGCCTTTAACTGGGCCACCCACACCCACACCAACCCCTTGGAGCTACCTGGCACCAGTAAAACACAAACAGAATCCTGGACTCCTTCACTTCCCCCTCTGGACTGTTTAGTTAGCCCCTGACCTTTGGGCCAAGTCTCCCATTCCCAGTCAGCACTTGCCTGTTGCCTGTTGGACCTGATGTCTGAGCTGACTTTACCTTATTTAACTCTTTCAAGCCCTCTTTCAATCAGTCCCATGAAGATTTTAGAATTTCCTTTTGCTTCCAACAAGGCCCATTCCCTTAACCAAGGTTTTGGGGTTTGCCTCTGTCACATATGGCTCAAACTTTTCTATCCGTAGCTGTCATTAATATTGAGATTTATTACTCAAAACTGGGAGCTAGGACTGATGCTCTTTATGTTTCTGTATCTCAGGAACAGAAAAAAAATTTACCGAGCATCAGATTTTCTTGTTTTATTCCTGTGTTAATTTTGTGTGAGACTGTGCCCCACTTTTCCCTATCTGTTGCCTCTGCTTCTATGGGGCTCAGACCCAGCTACTCACCAAGAGTGGGCCCCACATGATTCCTTGGATGGCCTTGCATTTTCTTCCTTCAAGACCTTTGTGTTTATGGATTGGTATGAGTGACTGGCTCTGTTGCCAGAATCCTGGAAGCCTCCCTTATTTTCTGAGCATATCTGAAAATTTATCAACTGAAGCCTAAACTTGAGCTAATGTCAATAGATAAGGCACGGCTTTGGTGAATTCATCAGTTACAATGACACCGGCAGCTCAGGGTAGACCAGAAATACTTGACACCTTCATAACGTCTGACTTGTGGCAGATTTCCAGGCACAGTCTCATCCGTCCATTACATAAAGACTGCAGCTGTGAGTTCTGTGCTCTTGAAAACATGAGATTCTTGACTTGCTTGCTTCGTGACAGATGCTCCTTTACAACATGTCAACTCTTATATTGAGAAGCAAATGATTAAACACAGGACTACAGGTGGGGCCTAATGGAGGCACTAACGAGTTCACACTTTGACTTCTCTGTGCTTCATACCTTACCTCTAATACTGGGGCCTGGCTGGCCTTCAACATTTACTACTCAAATGGCAGTGGGGAGAGAGTGCATTGCTGTCTTCATTATTTCCTGGAGAAAACAGATGGCTGGATTTTTAAAATTTTATTAGAAATATTTTCTAACATGAGCTCTTTGCTGATGCAAAATAATCCCAATCAAATCAAATCAGACGAAATTAAAAGATATCCAGGTTTAATTGGACACCTGCTTTCTCGGGTGGCCAGGGAACCGGAAAGCCAACACGCAGGGTGGGAGGAGGGGGCAGTTTAAATAGTCTGGAGAAGTGATCTTGACCTTTTCCGGAGAGGGGTCAAGGTTCAAGGGGCACAGGGGCAGGGCCTCCAAAAATGGAGGCCAGAGACGGGATTTACAATTTACTCAATGGATTTTGTCATATTCCTTCCCCCCCCAACCCCTCCTTAAACCCCTCTTTTCTAACCACTCTATCTCATTTTCTTTCTCTGGTTTTGGAAACAAAAGCACACACACAAAACAATAAAAAGAACATAGAGTCCATTTTGTGTTGTCCCACGATTCTTGAGCGTGGGACCGGCCCTAGAGTGTGGTTGATATGCCCTGTGTCACTGCATTGAAAAGAAGGGAATTTTCCTTTCTCAGTAACTATCAATTGCTGGGGGTGGGCCTGTGTGACCATTTCTCTTTCTCTGTCCTTTGATTTTGTCCTGCTTGAATGTGTTCAATTCTTATGCATATTATCATGATCTCTGTGAGTTCACCTGTGCATCAGTCTCATTAGATCTGGAAGATGCTATATCCTTGGAGTCATCCACCAATTGTAATGGTATAGATAAAAGAGTATAGTTCCCCAGGGCTGGCTGCAGCAGGACCCGAGGCCTCTGTGGGTCCCAGGCTGGCAGGAGGCACAGGGTGAGAGACCTCGGCAGGTCAGTGGGACAGCTGGTCCCAAGAGCAACCGTGGGTGAGAGACAGAGACAGATAGGCATGCCAAGCAGAGTGGATATTTATTTAGTGGGTTATGGAAGGAAAGGGAAAGGGGAAAGAAGGAATGAGAGAGAAAGGGGAGGAGAGCAGAGGAGACTGCAGCCACCTCTTCCAAAGAGAGATGAGCAGAGAGAGAGAGCTTGCAGGTTGGAAGAGGAAGATGGCTTCCCTCGGGTGGTAGAAGGGGAAGTGGGCAGGACTTGTCTCTTAAAGGGACAAGACAAGTCAGCAGCAGGTCATAACGCCTATGGCTTTTAAATTCTGTTTCCTCTTACATGCTGACCCTGATCCTGGAGAGGAGTGGTGTTATATAGACATTCCATTTAGGGCTGAGTGCTTTGAAGTCTCTCACTTTATACATACTGTCCAGTTGTAGGTTTCTGAGTTAATTTCCATCTACTGAAAGAAGTTCTCTAATGAGGGTTCTGTGGTGCACTGATCTGTGGATATAACATTGGGAGTCATTTTCTTGCTATGTTCATCTAGGCTTCCCCCAGGCCCATAACCATCTTGTCTCAGGTTCTTGATCTCATTAATAGTGCCAGGCATGGTTCCATCTCATAAAGCAGGCCTTAAATCTTATGAAAATATGGTTGGCTACTCCAGGAACATTGATGCTACTATTGTACCAGTGGGTATACCTTGCAGACAGGTTGCTATGACAACTCTCAGGGATTACATCTGGGTGAGACTGATGGTTACTTTCTCTTCTGGTAGCATGTGTAATACCTTCCAGCATTATGAATGTTAATCAAGATAGTTGAAATTTCTAGTTGAGCACAAGCTTGATTTCTCCATGTTTGAGGCAATAAATATGTGCTGTCTTTAGTACTAGTGTATTACAGTCAGGCTGTGGAAGGTAGCCAATATTATTGGCAATAGCTTGCAATGCTTGGGGGTGGTCTGTGTAGCTGCTTTGGCCAATGACTCAAAAAGATATAATCAATTCCTTGTTATGGGTTTTACTTAGTGCCATATGATATCCTGTTGGGACATTGTCTCTCCCATTATATGGTAACTCATTTATATATGTATATGTTTTAGGAAGTTTCCATAGGAGCAGGTTTTGTGGCTTTACAAGAGACTTTTAGTATCAGTTGCCTCTTCCCATATTTCTTCCTCTAATATACCCACCTATCTCCCTCCCATTTAATCCTCCTATTCTAATTTCCCCTTTATCCCTTTATAACAACACATTTATTTTCTAATCCCTGGTTGTTGGAAGATCACCTCCTCCTCCACTCTAGTCCCTTACTAGCTGTTTAACCTTTGTGGTTATTCTGATTGAAACAGATATATCTAAAGCTTAAAAGCTGACATCCACATATAAGATAAAACATGTAATATTTGTCTTTCTGAGTCTCAGTTGCCTCACTCGGGATGATTGTTTCTAGTTCATCCACTTACCTGCAAATTTCATAATTTCATTTTTCCTAACAGCTAAATAATATGTCATTGTATGAATGCACTACATTTATATTATCCATTCATCAGTTGATGGACATCTAGGTTGTTTCCAATTTTGGGCTTTTATGAAGAGAGCAGCAATGAACATGGATGAGCAAGTATCTCTGTAGTAAAATATAGAGTCCTTTGTGTAGATGCCCAGGAGTGGTAGAGCTAGATCTTGAGGTAGATCAATTTTCAGCTTTTGGAGGAACTGCTATACTGATTTCCATTGTGGCTGTACAAGTTTTCATTCCTACCAGCAGTAAATAACTATTGCCCTTTCTCTATACCCTTGCCAACAACTGCTACCATTTGTTTTATTTATCTTGGCCATCTTGACTGGGGTAAGAAGAAATTTCAAAATAGTTTCTCGGTTATTTGTGTTTCATCTTTTGAGAACTCTCTATTTCTATATCATGTGTTTTAACTGGGTTATTTGTTTTATTAATGTTGAGTTTTTTAGTTCTTTGTATATTCCAGACACTAATCCTCTGTCAGATGAACAATCAGTAAAGTTTTTCCCATTCTCTAGCTGCTACTTTACTCAAATGATGCTGCCTACTGCACAGAAACATTTTAACTTCATGAAACCCCATTTATTAACTATTGGTCTTAATGCCTGTGCTATCAGGACCTGTTCAGAAAGTCCTTTCCTATGACAATGAGTTCAAGCCTATTCCGCACTTCCTCTTCTATCATAGTCAGTGTATTTGGTCTTGTGCTGAGGTCTTGCATCCATTTGGAGTTGAGTTTTATCCAGGGCAATAGATATGAATCTATTTTCATTCTTCCACATGAAGTTATCTATCTGGCTTAACCAGCACCATTTGTTGAAGATGTTGTCTTTTCTCCAGTGTGTATTTTTTGATTCTTTGAATAAACAAACAAACAAATAAATAAGGTTTCCATGGATATGTGGAGTTATGTATGCATCTTAAATTCTATTCCATTGATTAATGTCCCATAGTGGAATAGAAACAGTAATTAAAAGTCTCCCAATTGAAAGAGCCCAAGGCCAGATGGATTCAGTGCCAAATTCTACCAGGCCTTCAATGAAAAAACCTAAGACCAATACTCCTCAAATTATTCCAAGACACAGAAATGGAAGGAAGCTTTCTGAATAATACTTCCATCATGGTCATACAATAACAGATAAGCCAGGCTTTTAAGAGAGATCAATGAGTCAGCACAGCATTCTTGTGGGCAGGGATGAGAAAATAAGGGCAACTGCCGTCACTCTTCTGCACAGAAGGAAGTGAGCAAGGATGATTTTTCAGGAGCTCAGTGGCAGGCAGAGTCATAGAGGAAGGGCTGCCCTACTGAATAACGTGGCGACAGAGCTATAGCACCCCTCTGACACAGAACAGGTAGACGTGGAAGAAAAGAATACCCTGACATGCCCATTTCCCATCCTCTGCCTGATGCACTTGAACTCTCCCTGAAGGCGAAGGCAAGAGAACTCAGCAGGCAGAACCATCAAGCACAGAATAGGAAGAGAATAAGTGTGGAAACAAGGACAGAGATTGGCCAGGGTTAAGTGGCATGCCAGACTTTTGAGACATGGCGATGAATAATAGGAGAGCAAGATGAGAGCCCAGGACCCACCATTCAATAAACACCTTTGGGGGCTGCTGAAACTATAATTCCTTTGATGCCATTGTGCTCCAAAGCCCTCATTAGTACTGTCTAGTATTTCAGCTGCCCACTTCCATGTAGCCTCTGACCTGTGTCCTGCTGCCTCTGGGCTCTTTTCCAGCCTCAGCTTACCCCTCAGGATTTCCAACAAGAGTATAAACAGAGTATAGATTTCATTTCATTTCATTAAAGCAGAATATAAATGGGAACGGAGAGGAGCAGGGGCTGTTCTGAACAGAGTTAGGGCATTATCAAAGACAACTTAAATAATTCCCAGAATGTAAAACACACTCTAGAATATTGAAGAGTTTTTGAAATGAAGATGTGGTGTCACTGTACCTTATGGGAAAAAAATCTGGTGACTTACTTCTAGGAAGCCTGCCCCAGACATCTGTGTCACACACTGTGGGCTCACCAGACACCTCATTACCAAACGTCTTCTGGATGAACATCTTTTGCTCAAATAGCCTTCATCATATCGTGGGCTTTGATTGCAAACACAGCTCAGCTGCCCAATCAGAGCAGCAACGCTGACAAAGTAGTGACTGTGTGTGAGGGTTTCAGAGTTATGAAGACACTGGGGGCCACCACGGGTTTCCTGCCAGCCACATTCTCCTCTGTTTGTTGAGGTAGCATGAAGAACATTGAGCACCAGCTTCCTCAAGGAACAATTTCTAGAAGTCTGGCATTTGGACGCTTAGAAATTATTTGAAAGTCTTTTTGGCTGGTTCCAGTGACCAGTTGGCTTTTACCTGGAATTGTGAGAGCAAACTGGACAATAATTATGAATTTATGTCCAAAAAGGAAAGTTGGTTTGGGGGAGGGGATGTTTTGTTTTTGCATGGGTGTGTGTGATCCATGTGTATATGTGTTTGTGTGTGTGGCAATTGTTTATATGCAGATGAACATCCATGTGATGCAGAGGTGAGAGGCTGATGTCTAGTGTCTTCCTCCCTCTATCTGCACCTTACATAGTAAGGCCACATCATTCCCTTGAACCCAGAATTCAAGCGAGTCTACCTAATCTAGCTAGATTTGGCTGGTGCAGGCAGCCAGTTTGTCACAGGGATCCATCTTTACCTTCCGTGTTTGCTGGGTTCATAGGTAGGCCACCATGCCTCGCCAGCATTTACATGGCTGCTGGAGATCTGAAATCTAGTCTCACAGCCACTCACCAGGGGCTTTACCCATTGAGCAGTCTTCCCAGCCCTAGAACCCAGGTTTAAAAAGCAGCTTCTGGCATACTCAGGTCTGTTTTGTATTGAAACATTGAAAGAGTTTCTTCCTATCTGAGATCTGCATCTCCATCAGTTACCTGCACTGTGTCCTTTAAACCCTGGCCACTCAAGAACTAGAGTCTGAAATTTCATACACAAGCCTAGAGTCAGAAATACTAGCAGGCATTAGGTTGGGGCTGTGACACCTGGAGGGGACATCACAGGAGATGAAAGGCTTCACCCTGCATTCCCATGAGCAGTCAGTCCATTTCTCACTCTAAAAAGCTTTTTCCCGTCAAAACATTTTTGACTTCCTGAGGGCGAGTCCAACCTAAGCTTCAAGTAAAAGTGGGTGAATCTAACTCAACCAAGGCCACGTCAGCAATCATCGATCAATCCCATCTAGGACCTCATTATCAAACTCCTTACAACTTAATCCCAGTTGGGATAGCTGGTAAAAGTGGCCTACGAGCTAGAGATTGTATAGCGATGCTGAATCAGTGGATATTTTCTGACTTAATTACACTGTTTATAAAAAAGAATGTCCTATTCTTAGGAAAATAAACTCAAGTAATTAGGACAGTGAGGACTCATGACTGTGACTTACTTTCCAGTGACTTGGGAGAAAAGTAATTTTCATATATAAAAGACACAGGATGATGAGTAGCATATTAATAATTAGGTTATCTGGGTGCAATAGATGGAATTTATTGTTGCAACTTTTTTCTAAGATGGATATTACTTCATAATGAAGTTGCCAAAAAAAAAAACAGTCCAGAAAATGAGAGCTATAAGCGAGGGCGTTCTGCCATGCTATGTGGCACAGGAAGCCAGGAATGACAAATATCCTGCTTTGTCATGTTTGAACTAAAATGAGTCATCTTCTCTTTCAGCTGAAGGACACTTCTCCTATCTCTGAAGGTGAGCACCACAGATGCTTTGCACATGAGCCCTAAAGGTAAGGAGGGCTTGAGCTAGTGCCCAGCTGATTGCTTTCCATTCATTGTCCATATCATCTGGGCAAGGACGGGGACTCAGCTATCTTGATTCTCAAAGAGCGTCATCTCAAACCACTGATGTTCACACAGGGCACTCTGCTGTCCTCAAAAAAAATCTTCAAACCTCCCTAGCTCATTGTCTCAGAAAACCTGATGTTCATTCGTCTCTTTTTCTTGTTTCTCTCAAAAGCTTTACGTGGTTGGTATTCCCTAGTAGTGCAATCAGGCGATTTTTATTTCCTCTTTATAGGTTTCTGTACTTGGGAAATTTTTTGACAATGTCTGTGTTACTTTTATAACCGGAAAGAGAAATATTGCATCCGCTTTTATTTCTCCAACCAGTTCAGTACAAATTCTGTCACCACTTTCTGAACCTTGTCTCAGTCTCCTTAATAGTGTCACTACTTGGATCTGCTCCATCACAACCTATATGACAAATCTCATACATGGCAAGCTCTGCATTTTCTCCTTCAACTAACAGCAAGGAAACTCTGGGAGCCGGGACCTGGAGAAATCATCCACACAGATTGCCCCTGCCTATGCTGCAGTGGAAGGTTCTAGAGTACTGAAGAAAGCAGAGGGTGGCTTGTGTAACTCTGAGGCCTCGCTTTCCCATCCTTCCAGGGAGAGCGAAAACCTCATGAAGATGGGAAATGGACTAAGTTAATGGCTGAGGAACATTCTAAGTGAAAAGCTTCTGAGATTTCTTTGAGCCACTTCGTGGTGTTTACTAGTCTTCCAACAGTGGCATGGTGACACCCCCTTGAGAGCCATCCCTCACTCTAGTGAAGACTTGCCTGTCCCTAGGACAAGGTTTCTCAAACTTTGTCAAGACCTTCTGAGTCAAATGTTTTTGTCACGGAGATTGCTCTCCGTATGGTAGTATACTTGGCAACATCAGAGAGAACACCACTCCAACCCCAGCTTTAACAACCAGCAGTGTCAAAACATTGCTTAAAGTGCTGAGAAGGAGAAAACCACCCACCCTGGATAGTGACAGTAATGTGTTCAGACATCGCCAGAAGTCTCCTAAGTGGAACAAGATTCTTGTATCAAAAACCATTGAGGTATTAAGTTACCTCAGCCTGGCAGGACCTTTTGTCTTTTCATTTAAATGCACTGAAATTCATGGTGCACAGAGTAGACATTAGGAAATGTCTACGAAAAGGATGCCATAAGTCATCTAGACACTTTGGGTACAAGAGACCTCTGTGACATGAATGTCCTTCCCTGAATGGTCCACAAACGTCCGGACCAAGAAATCAATGCAGCTGGAGTTCTATGCACTTCCTCCTCCTTTTTGGGCTTCTGTCCCTTGATTTCACATGGTCTGTGCTACTTAAAAGATAGACAAATTGAGAGACAACAAGGTTATGCTAAATACTGTAATAATCTTTCCCTCAAGAGGACAAGGAAACCCAGAAAACTGGAGTCTGAACTGTGCTGCAAACACCAGAGATTTCCTGGCTAATTGCTTTTTTTTCTTTACTTTTCTGTGTACTTATTTATTTACCACATATTTGTGTAAAAAAAAGTCTCTGACTGACTTTATAAGATTTTCAAGAAGAAAAGCATAGATTCTGAACAGTGTCTTAATTAAAATTCATATTTTCCACTCTAAGCAGTACAGAGCAGGTGAAGTGTTGGTAACAGATGTGTCTGCGGTTGGAACAAGAAACTAAGGCCCCAAGAGCAAATCCCAAAACACAAGCATTGCTTACTCATCTCTAAGTATCCCCCGGGGCCCTTTTATCCTGCTGGTTGTCCTTCCATAACATCAGTCCCAGCACCATGTCCTCCACCCTTTACCCAACCTGGAATTGATATGCAAATATTATTCTGATGCCAGTGTGTATATCAGTGAAAACTCAGGCAGGAACTTGAAAGCAGTTTTAAGACAAGCCAAGACACACAGCAACACAGCCCAGTTTCAACAGGAAAAGAACATCCAGAAACCAATGTTCATAAAAGAATGCAAGAGAAAGAATATTTCCCTGAAAGGCTGGGATTCAAATCAAGAGCAGAGCTTCAACTCTTGTCCAGCACAAAAATATCATAGTCCATTGTGAGCTCTGTAACCTGCCTTCTGGCCTCCAGCTTTTCAGTTATGTCCCAACGCCTGTACTCATTCCACAGAAAAGCAGAACAAAACACCAACCTACCTGGCACTTTACATCCTTTTGCAAGAACTCTGGCATCCTCCAGGATCTGCCCATTCCATTTTTTTCCCAGCTCCTGCCCATATATTTATGACCTTTAATCTTTCCAGATTCCTGAGAGACAAAGGAGTTTAGAAGCATCCCAGAGCCCTGGGGAGGATATGCCATCCATTGGGCATGCTTTGATGTGTATCAGAAGGTCTTAACCCATTATCTTTTTACATATCACACTTATCTGTCCCCTTCCCCAGTTCTTGCCACTTGGGCTTCTATTTTGACTAAAGTGTGGTGTTGTTCAAAACCTGTGGACTAGTCTTGGCATGTAGACATGTAGTTCACTGGTAGAGCTCTTGCTTAGTATGTGTGAGTCATGGGGTCCAATCCCCAACACAAGGAAAAAGAGAAAGAGCTACACAGTTGCCTACAAGGGTTAAGAACTTAATTTATACCTAGTGCTTGGTTTTTGAGATGAACTTTCTTGTGCTTCTGTAAGAAGGCTATGGATTGGAACCTAGGTTAGACTAATTTCGGTTGTAGTACAGAAACTGAGTACACTGGACAACAAATACCTTGCCACCAGCCACATATGCCAATTTAAATGTGCGTCCATTGAAATCAAATATTAAAGATTCAGTTCTTCAGTTATACTGAATCCGTTTCAAATGTTCAATAGCTGCTCGGGCTTAGTGGTCACTTTATTGGACAGGGAACATCTTGACTACGCCATCATCACAGAAGTTTATACTGGAACAAGCTGGTCATCCCAGTGCAGACTTCTAGGAAAGTGAGGCAGCTCAGATAAGCAGGCTCTGCAGAGAGAGAGAAAGAGAGAGAGAGAGAGAGAGAGAGAGAGAGAGAGAGAGAGAGAGAGAGAGGACAGAATAGATCCTAAAGGGAAAGTGAAAGGATGCATCAGAATACCTCAAATACTTCAGCAATTATGTCTCTTGTGCCCAGCGATGAAGAAATGAACAGCTACTCTACCCCAAAGTTCCAGGAAACAGAAGTGACTATTGCTGCCTTTCAGACATATTTTCTCTTCTGTTTGGTCTTTAGAGTCTGTGGACTCACGATGAAACAAGAGATTGTCTTCTGAATACTGAGGCAAGTCGGACCTGAAGCGGGACTCACACCTGGGAGCCAGTGAGCTCCCAAAAAAGAAATCAGCACCCTAGTAGCATCAGATCCTGGGGCCGTATTCAAGAGTCCACTTAGAGCTGGGATTATTCAAATCAAAAAAACAAGGCGAGGAGAAAGAAACATCTCCACTGAGATTTCTGCTTATATGAAGAGTCCGAGGAACACAGGGGCTTTTCAGGGCAATTGTTTTCCCTCAGTCACAGCCGTGGAGGAGCAGTCACTGCCCACTAATGAAAACAGTGGTTTATCCTCGCACAGCGCTTTGTAGACAAACAGAGAACTTTCGCCAAAGCCGTTCATCTCAGCATCACTCGTTGAGGGAAGTAGAGCATGTTAAGAAAAAAATGGAGGCTCAGAAAGAGAAAGAAACAAGTCAAAATTAACATGGCTGGTGACTATAGAAAACACTCCCCTATCCTGTCTATAGTTGACAACCCCTCTGTCAGTTAACACAGGTCATCTAGCGCCCATCAAAGGCACTAAGTCCATCATCCCCAAGTCTAGGACCTCCACATAGAAGCAAACTCAGCTTGCATCTCATTCCATCCCTACACAGAGTCTCCCACAAGCTCACTGACTCTGCCTCATTTACTCAAATTGCTGCAAGAGGAGGCAGAAGCATCACCGCGAAAGCTGGAGCTGTCCTTCCCAGAGGATCCCTTCTTGCAAGCAAAAACTCTCACTCAAGAACTGCAGAAGGGAAGCAGTGTTTGTCAGTGTGCACACCAGGGTTACTGTCTATCTTCATGGTGAAACACAGGAGGGAAACGCTGCTTTCCCAAATACTCTGCCTTGGGAAATATAATAATAACCTTAATCATGGCAGATTTATTTTTCTAGAAAACTGAGCCAGAGTGTTTCCATCCATTTGACTTTCAATAGCCTGTAGCCAAATATGACATAGTCTCTCATTTGAATACACTATCACTCATGATGTATAACAGTCATTTGCAAACTTGGTTACATGGGAGATTGGATTCTATATTTTCCTTTAGCACACAAAGATCTAGAGAGTAACTGTGACCTTTATGTCTAATGACTTCTAACACCCAATCCACCACTGACTAGAAAGCACAATAGGAAATATAATCTAAAGCTCTTTAGATAATGTAATATTGAAGTCAGTGACAAAAAAAGAGAATGATCATTTAAACTGTGATCATTCCCAGTAAGTCAATGGCTCTTGCTTCCGTATCCAGCCTTGCTTAGGCCCAGAAACTTGACTAGGGGACAACAAGAGAATGATGGGGACAGACATTCATACAGACAAACTGGGGTTAGCTGGGCCATGCACACTGATGGAATGGCACCAACAACATACATCAACCTGGAACCTACACATGTTTATTATGTACAACATAGAGGGGGGATGTAGCTAGTCTTAGTAGGAAGTCTCTATAGGCAAGCACTCTCACGTTATCAACATCCAAGTGGAGGAAGCTGTGTTGCTCGGTTCTGTCCACACTAATCAGTTCGTCTACTTGTATACACTGTCAGTATTTGCATTTGGGTCAGATGAAAGCTTTTCCATCCCTTGGAGCCTCATCCTAGAGAATGGAGTCTCTCATTCCAGTGGATCTGAGGAATTAGTCTTTGACAGGGCTGTGCCCATGTCAAACAATACACATTCACTTAGTATTTCATCTGCTCCTTACATACTCACTCAAGGCTTCCATGACCCTCCACACCTGCATTGTACCCCTTTCCTTCAGTTACAGAAGAATCCCAGTGCTTCTCTGTCCGCAGCGACCTCTCTCACATCTATGCCACGACATTTGAAAATTAGACTACTAAACTGCCTATGCCAAGCTTTGTTGTATGCCCAAGGCAAATGGGCCATGCTCTGGAGAGTCCACTTTCTCCCAGGCTGTGCAGACTCTAAGCCTCTTCTGCATCCTTCTGTGGCATGGCCCCAAGGAGGATACTTTGAGTTGCAAGCCATAGCATGCCTGGCTAAAGGTGGATTAATCACTGGGCATGCAGCGCTCTCCTGAGAAGTTCTGGGAAAATCACTTGCAGGTCTGATTTAGTGGGCTGTGATAGCTCCAAGGACCCAGAGTCAGGGTGAGGGGTAGGGAGGGGGCCTTCTTTCCCCCTCTCTTCTTTTCAACAGAGAGGAAAACTTCTGCTATGCCTCAGTGACTAGAACTGAGTGGTATGGTCATTTGTAATGTAATCTTTGGACACAAAAAATGAGTAGAATGACCGTGGTTAGCTTATCCTGTTACTTCCTCATCCCCTGGGGTTGGACACCTGATGCCTAACTGGACTCTGCATAAAAACAGACTCATTTGGTGGATGGGGCTGTGTCAAAGATAAAACAAGGAAGCTTGTTCTCAGCTGAGTGGCACCCTCCACGGGGAAGCACCCTCATCTCCTTGACCAGGTCAGACCTCCCTGCTCTTGTCCATGGCACCTGAAGAGCTTTGTTCTTGCTTCTCCTGTCATTTCTGTGTGTTTTTGCTGGATTCTTTCTCTTTGAGAAACTCTACATATATACTAGAAGAACTCTTTCTGCACAGGATCACATTTCTCCATCTGGTTGTTACAGTCAAGTGTAGATACCTGGGTAAAAAGATGAATGGATGAATGATGGATGATGGATGGTGGGTGGGTAGGTGGATGGATGGATGGGTGGATAGATGGATAGATGAATGAAGGGATGGATAGCTGTGCATAACAATCACTAAAATGGGTCAATTTACCTGTTTTGTAACCTGCCCACAAACATACAGTTGAATCATTATTTACTTCTTTCCATTCCCATTCAATGAATGTATCTTGGAAGTACTTTGGAATGGAAGTATCTTTTGCTCTACTCCTATAACTAGCCTCATATTGGGCTGTTACCTCTCTGGTCAGATTGGTACCTTTTCTGCTAAGAGAGAGCTCTAAAGGGAGCTGAACAAAATGGAACAGGGAGAAGAGGGAAGCCAGCAAGAGAAACAGGCAGTTATCTTGACAGGTAAATAGCCCAGATGTTTGAGTGCAGAAGTAAGTCTAAGAGAATGCCCTGTTCATGGGTGACAAAAGGTGACCCGTTGAGGTAGAGACGGGGTGTGGTCCTAAGGGGAGCACAGGGAGGACTGGTCCTGAGCATCATGAGGTGGGAGAGATGTGCACATTTTCTGCATTCTTGGCCTTGCCCTGTGTTCTTCCCGTCAGTGCCCTGCAGACTTCAGTGCCTATTGCTTTACATTACAAGCCCTAGCAGAAGTTGAGGAGCCAGACAAAAATTTTCACACAGCATCTCAGACCAAGAGCACGGCTAAACTTGCTAGATTTCTCTGAATAAGATGACCTGGCCCTTCTCTGGGCCCTGAAGAAGACGTTTTCTGTAAAATTGCCTTTCATCTCCTTGTCAGAGCTGAATGGCAAATAATGGCTGGTTTCCCCAGGGTGTTTTAAATGTATTCAGACACAGTAAAGGAATTAGGAAAAGTGGAAGTGAGTCTTAAAAGCAACTGAGCAGCCAGTGGGTGAAAGAGCTGTTGAAATCCTTCACTATAACCCAAGAGACAGACACAGGCTCAGCTACAAAGATGATGTGTGGAGGCTGGCTCCCAGGCACTGCTAAACTTATTGCCAGGGACATGGGACTCGTTTCTCAAAGGTAGCCTCTGTTTACACCACTAAATACCAGGTTTTCATTGGTGAGGTTGTTGTTATTATTGTTGTTGCTGTGTTGTTGAGGATGATGTTGTTGAGTTAATCGTGTTGTTGAAATATGTCTCCTCAATTACAAAAGTGGTCGCTTCTTATTGTGTTACATTGTAAGATTACCTGCTTTAGAGTGATCCTCCCTCCCAAAGGGAGTCATTGTCACTGTGTTGGCATGAATGTGATTTATGGCTAGTGTCTGTGCACCCGTGCAGAAGCACATGTTAGAATTAGGATCAGGTGTGTCTATTTCATGTGCCCAGTTATTGCTGTATTTCACCTTAGAAAATGATTGAAATTTTAATCACAACATGTCAAGGGTTAAATAATATCCACTGTTGTCAATGATCTAATTAAGCAGTCCTTTAGATTCTGGTGTTTATTGTTTTCTAATAATTTGTTTTTTATAAATAACACTGGGGAGGAGGAATCTATTTATTCAAGAGATGTTTTGTGTATTTAGATTTGGGATACATTTCTGTATAAATTCGAGATAGGTTTCTGAAGCGTACTTTCTGATTCATTGTGTATGTAATGTTCTTGAGACTTTTAACGTATTATGAGAAAAGATAAACCAATTTCCAATCAAAAGACAAGTTACTAGTCCAAATGCATTTATACACTCAGTGATAACATCTTGAAATCCCCCAGGACTGGCAAAAAAAGGATAAAATAAAATATTTTATATGAAAATGTTTTGAAAACTAAAAATTCCATTCAAACAAGCAATGCTGTTACTATATATTTTTGAACCACCCAAGTTGCAATATTGGCCAAATATTGCAATATTAATAGCTCTTTGGAAGCACAAAATCTTTACCATCTTCCCTTTCTACATTCAGAAAGCACTCAATACAGTTCATTTCTTCAGAACCATCTATTGAGTATCCATATAGAGAGCTTTGTTTTAAATATCACACACACACACACACACATACACACACACACACTGAATTAATGAGCTTCTAGACCAGCCTGCAGGGCTGTGGTGATAGGGAATTGCAGAAAGATAAGTTGAATTATCAGTACCACTGTGTGCACCAGTTTTATGAGACCAAGAGTGTCCGCCTGAATGAGAACTGAAACAGAGTATGAGGAGGTATCTGGCCTTTCCATTGGGCAACAATGCACCCATTTTTGTTGCTTCTAAAATACTATGGGGATGTCACATTTTCTAGTAACCGGAGTCCTGGAGAGAAAAAGAGACATCGTTGTGGGCAAAGACTTATTTTAACAGGCTCATAATAGAACTAGTAAGATCTCAGTGGTATGCACTGGCTACCAATCAGTGTGACTTTTTGGTCAATTAGCTGTGGAAGCAAAGGCTACCTACACAACTGTTTGGAACCGTAGCAGAAGGCAGGAACTTAGGGAGGTATGAGGGAAGATAAAGGCAACAAATATAGCAACCGTTGAAGGAAGAAGACAGATGCTTAATAAGAAATTTGGTCAAGTATCTGACATGTAGTGACTAGGAAACCCCTCGGCCCTGTTAAACTACAAAACCCTTGTTATTATTAATACTCGGAGTGACAAAAGACTGAGTGTAGTCTCCAGATGGGTGGAGGGTAAGAACAAAGGCCACCTGTGGGAAGCTGTGATACCTCAATACTCCTTCTTCATTCTTTTCATATTTAAACACTGCCATGTTCTCAGAACATTGGTGCTAAAGCTAGAAATCTTTCACCTGAACTGTACAGGGTACATAGTGACCATGGCCTACTTCTCTTCACATATTAATTTGCTGGGCCCCTAAGGCTCCCTGTGCCTGTCACATGAACCTACAATTTCAGATTTTAAAAAAAATGTGGATTTTTTTTATAATTAATCTAGTTTTTTCCATATTCTTTTATTTCTTTCCATTCAAAAAAAATTTACATTTACTCCCCTTCTCCCAGTCCCCTCCCGCTCCCCCATCCCTCTTCTCCTCCCTCCCCCTGCTTCCTTAAAAGAGGGCATGGTACCCTGCCCTGTGGGAAGTCCAAGGCCCTCCCCCGCTCCATCCCAGCCTAGGAAGGTGTGCATCCAAATAGACCATGTACCCAAAAAGATAATACATGCAGAAGAGATAGGTCCTAGTGTCATTGTTGATGGCTTCTCAGTCTTCCCCCATTGGCAGCCACATTCAGAGAGTCTGGTTTGATCATATGCTTGTTCCGTCCTTCTAATGTCATCTTTTAGACCATAAAAGGCATTCGGAAGTTTGTTCCACACACCCGGGTATGAATAAGCCTTGCCACTTAAACACACCTAGGAAAAGTACCCCAAGATATTATATCTTGACTTTAAATAAATTGGCCATCGATAGAGATAAGAATATCATCAAAGCAGCCCTTTTTTCCCAAATTGTGTTGGTTTCGTAATATTAAAATCAATTTCTGTTTCTAAAACGGAGCTGACAAGCATGGCACAACAACAATAGGCGCCTGCCAGGTCACGGATGGAAATCATTGTGGATAAATGCCCAAGAGCAGTGTTTGTAGACAGAAGGAAAACTGGACTAACCTTTTAGTATTGACGTCCCAAACCGTTATCCCTTTCATAGTTTCAGAAAGTGGGGGCCATAAGGGACAGCATTGGTTAAATGCTCTGCAAACAAGCACTCATTTTACTCTGTTGAAGCAAAGAGCAGGAATGATTTGCTGAGATTTGCCCAGTCATTGTTATCAAAGGAAAGCGTGTGGATGTTTGCATAGACCTGTTCTACTTCATTGGCCTGGGGAGGCTACTAGCAAATTGGAAGTTGCGGTTTCAATTTCCTTGATAAACGGCAGTGCCATGGGGGGCTTAAGAAATATAGAGATGCAGAGAAGTATCCTTCTATAACTGAGAGTCGCACTTAAGTTTTAAGTATTAAGCATGCTCAATTTTTCTAATTGATGCTTTATCTTTAAAATGTTTTCATTTCCTCCTGGATGTTTTCATATAATATAATTTGATCATATTTATTTCCCTCTTCTAGTTCCTCTCAGATATCCCCCAACCTCCCTACCTCCCTAGCCATCTCTCTCTATGCTTCTCCTCCCCTCTCTCTCAAAAGAAAAATAAGGAGTCCAGTTTGTCTTGGCTGACTCCTCCTGGGCATGGGGCCTGTTTTCTTGCTTTTACCTTGTACCACTATTTAAAGCTCAGATAAGCAGCTCAACTATCTGGAACGTGTATGAGATCCAGAGAGCAAACCAAATAGACATTTGGAAAAAATAGATGTAACAAAACCTGTTCATTTGCAAGGCTGGTGGAAAATTCCTCCATGCTCCCTTGCAACTTCTTGTCATTGTTTAAGTTGCTTTAACTTTCTAAATTTGTATTTTCATAGTAGGTTTCTGACTTCATGGAACAAAAGCGACCATAGCGTAGAAGGGACGGTTAGGCTTACTAGAAGAGAGTTGCATAGCAAATCACAGCTATTAGCTATTAAATTAAAATTTTAAGAGAAAAAAAACAATGAAAGATGGGGAGGTAGGGAGAAGAAGAAAAGAAGGCTAGCAAGAATATATCTAGGCACTGAGGATCCCCAAGTCCTAGGTGTTTGATTTAAGCAAAACTTCTTTGGTCTGTACTTCTTTTCTATATAGTATTCTGTAACCACAGCATCTAATCTCACTATAACTGTTAAGTTTGCAAATGACCTCACTGTCCTAATTTAAAAGTGACTATTTTTTACATGTGTATCTGATTGATTATAATGAAAATTTTATTGGGGGCATGCTTTAGAAAATTAGACATATATACTACCCCTGGACGTGTTTTCATTGAAAAAAGAATAGACAAAATTTAAAAGGACTTGGATAAGGATCGTAATTTTGTTTCATTTGAAAATTGAGCAATTGAAGTTTTGTCTGTTTGTGATAGCCCTCACATTTCCTAATTTCCAATAACTAAAATTTTTATTTGTTTTGGCTATTAGCCAACTTCCCTGTAGCCAAATCTTGTACACTTTATTCTGTCTGTCCTTGAGTTCAAACTAATGCTCATGAAATGATATTGGAGAAGTCAATAAAGCTTCAGAGCACAGTCCGCAGTAATTAAAAGAGCATCTTCACAGGAAGAAAGAATTCCCTGGTGCAAGAGTACATGTTATTTTCCTCCCTGTGGATCTGAGAATGGGAGAAAAGTGTAAAAATATTATGGTTTATGTGGCTTTTTGTAAGTGAGTCAGGTTGAGTTTGTAACTCAGTGGTGGACTGCTTGCCTCAAATTCCTGAGGCTCTAAGTTCAATTCCAAACATTACTAAGGAGGGGAAAAACACATTAAAAGCAATTAAGCATTCTGCAAGTGTTATTGCACCTTTAAATGTGTGCAAAGTGACAGGTTGGGCGGTACAGGAGCTGAACTAAATGACTTTCGTGGTAGTGTTCAAGAAGGCTCTATGTCAGCAAACCGGGCATCAGAGGTTTCCATTTGTTCATAACTCTTCTGCTTGATTAAATGCAGTAGTTGTCATCCAAAGTTGGCCATGATGCCCGGCTCTAGATTATCCATAAATTAGCCAGGCTAAGCAAAACCAGGCATTTTCAATCCTCAGCCTCTAGTTCCAAAGCTTGATAACTAGGTCACTACTTCTCATCCCTGGGAAGTTCCATGGGTTCAGAGAGGAAATCAAGAGCCTCCCTTCTGCTGAATGAGCTCCTAGGACCACCACAAATCCTCAGCTTCATTTCCTGTGAGTGAGGAGAGAGAAAGAAACCTACAGACAGAAATGGTGGGGGTGGGAGGGGGAAGAATAGATGTGGAGGAAGTTTTAAAAGCCAAGACTGGACTAAAAGTGTAGCTTTTCTCCCCAGTTTCAGAGCCCACGGGTCAATCATCTAACTACAGGATGAGTAATAAAGGTGACATAAGCTGTGGAGGGAAAGGGAAGGAGACTCCAGCTGGGATGGGTGCTGGACCCTTTTTCTTATTCTGTGATGTACTCTTAGTATCCTGACAGAAGTGGTAAAGAAAAGCAGGAATTAGAAAGAAGAGAGATTTTTGACACATTCTTGATAATTTCTCATTGGACTTAACCAATTTTCTCAAATGTGGATACAGCTTATCCTCAAGGATCTGAAGATTTTCCCATCAGACACTTGGCCATTTTCCCATCAGACGCTTGATACTTCATGGCAGTTACTGCTTTATTAGCTAGCTTCCCACACACAGCAAGGCTGGCGTAGAGGTACTATGACCATTGCATCTTACAGATGAGGCCATTGAGGCTCAAGAGGATTCATAGGTTACTTAAGGCCACACAGTGGCCTTAAAAACAGAGAACTTGACCTCACTCTCTTCATGTGTAGAAGTGAAACTGGATGAGATCCTTTCAAGTCTTGGGTTTTCGTTCAGATCCAAAATGCCATGATTCAAAACTCCAAAAATCTTAAGCAGGCAGCCAAAGAAGCAGTAAACCAGTAATTAATCTTTTTATTTTTGTTTGAAATTTCCTCTTTGCTTCCAAGCATGTTTCTAGAAACTAAGAGCCATACATAAATAGATAAGCTTGTTACTGGCAATAATTTATTTTTTAATGAAATCTAAGCTTGTTTTTGTGTTTAATTAAATCTGTCTCTCTCTCAAGAAGACTCTTCTTTAAATAATCTGGTAAAGCATATGTCTTCCTCCTACTACGTGGCCCTTGGGAGTTAGGTTTTCTATAGTAATAATCAGCAGTGACATTTCTGTGACTTGAAGCAACATTCATTGTTTAATCACTTGACAAGAGGCAGAAGGCTGGCCACGGTGCTTCTGTGATTGGCTTCTGAATGCTGTAAGGATGTGGCCACTATCTGATACAATCCTATAGCTCTGCGACTTAGACAAAGAAAATCTAAGCCATATTCTGCAACTGTTTCTGGATGGACAGACACAGCCAAAGCAGTCACAACGGTTCACATCTCATTAGCCACTGCCTTTCAAATGAATGAGTCGATAATTGTGAGATTGGGTAGTGTCCCTTTGCAACATAATGCCTGAGTTTGCCTTATAATGATAAATGTTTCCCCATAACTGGAAATAAGAAAATACTTAGGAACTATAATCCAATTGGCCCACCACTACCTGTCCTCCATCAAAGCCTCAAATATGGTATTTCCCACAAAGAGACAACAAGACGCCCCCTCTATTACCTTCACATTGTCTTCCTTTCCCTTCTTTTACCTCTAACTGAAGCTCTCAAATTTTAGCTTAAATGACAGTCATGGAATTGCATGTTTGAAATGCCCATTCCTAGGCCCCACATCCAGAGACATATCACACCAAAAAGATGGTGTATCTAGAATAGTCTCTAGAGGCAATGCCACTGGGATATCTACTGCTCTAGAAGGAATGCCGTCGGCCTCCCACAGCACTCGGCATTAGAGCCACATCTGGGTGGTGGATTTGAGCACTGAGACCACTATCAAAAAAAGGGATGACAGCTGGGTGCCTGTGGCACATGCTTTTAATCCCAGCACTTGGAAGGCAGGGACAGGCGGAACTCAGTAAATTCAAGGCCAGCCTGGTCTACAAAGTGAGTTCCAGAGCAGCCAGAGCTTTTACACAGAGAAACCCCGTCCAGAAAAAAAACAAAAGCCAAAAATATAAACAAACAAAAGAGAAGGATGACAGCCTTGGAGAATTTAGAAACAATGATCCAAGGCCATCTTACCTGTTCCCAGCTCTCATGTCAGGTAATATTTTGTGCTTCTGGGATGGGGCTCCTTAAAAGTAGGATTATTGGTCTTCTATCGACAGCTTAAGTGGAAAGTATGTGAAAATAGCACAGGCTCTGGAGTGCAACTGCTAAGATCCTCTTTTCTCACTAATTGTGTGATCTTGGACAATTTACAGAACATCTCTGGGCTTCAGCATCCTCATCCCTGAGATGAGAATAATAATAGTACCCAAACTTCAGGATTGTCACAAGAGCTAAGCAAATGAACCAAGCAGTGCCTGGCATACAGTGTGTCCAATACAAGGCTCTCATATTTTATCACCACAGTTGTGAGATAAGAACGTTGATGTGTATACCCCTTACCCTTTTGAACATCCGTGTCCTCATCCTTGACATGAGAATGTTAGGATGGGCATAGGAATAAAAATAACAATAACTGCAGCTCTGATTCTGCAAAAGTCTATTGTAAGAATAAAATATGATGGGTATGAGGTCTTCGTGTATGACAACTGCAAAGCTGAACATTTTACCTTTGATGTTGAGTCAGAGTCCAAAGACTAAATTCAGTGTTTCTGTGTTGCCCATGTAATGGTGATCAACCTCAGTTTCCTCTTCTGTCAGTGGGATCTAGTAGTGGAGGTATATATGTGTTTAGCAGCAACATGTGTTAAGGACCCATCAGGGGTCCTTAACTCTTGCTACATCTTCCAGTATCCAAGGAGATACGATCTTGGTGCTTAAGGCCTTATATCTTATTTATTGAGGAAGCATTTTAAAGCTCAAAGATTACAAGTTGAAGTCTTGCCTTGAATACAGAATGAGTTCAAGGCCAACATAGTCAACTTAGTGAGATTATCTGCCCCCCCCAAAAAAAAATAAAGAGAAGTTGAGGCATAGAGAGAAGTGGCAACTCAGTGATGGAGTACTTTCTTAGTATATGTGAGGCACTAGGTTTAAAACTTGCTACCAGGAGGAGGAGTAGCAGTGAGAGGGAAAAGGAGGAGAAGAGGAGGGGAGGGGAAGAGGAGCATGGGAGGAGTGGAAAGAAAAAAAAAGGAAGAAGAATCAGCTATAGGTAGGTTTAGGTTCAAACTCCTGCAAATACCAATGAGTGGATATTCACATCTCTTGCATAAAATATCATAATGTGTAGACATAACCTATGCACATCCTCCCATATACTTTAAACCATCCCTCAACTACTTAGACTACCTAATATAGTATAAATGGTACATTCAATTATTCTGTGCTATTTAAGGAATGACAAGATGTCATGTTTAGTAACGATGCAAATGCTTTCCAAATGTGTTCAGTCTAGTTTTGGTGAAGCTGCAGATGCAGAAGCTGTGACTAGGGAGAGCCCGGGAATCTTCAGAATCCCTAGCGACATGGTGTAGGAACGGGAACTCTTCAATGCTGGTAGTGAAACTCTTGGCTTGAAATCCACTGGAGCCTGTGGAGTGGCTTAGTGAGCTAGCTGCAAAACATCATATCCAATCCATGGTGCTTCTGCAGATATTTATTGACAGATGATTCCATGAGAGACTGGCTCCTCTGAAAATCAGGTCAACCTGAATTTTCCAACATCTGTCCAAATTGTGGCCTGGCCAGGGAGAATTAACACTCACCCAGTTCCTCTCCTTTCCTTTAAGAAAAAAAACTGAGTAAAAACAAGTCTTTGTCACAGAAAAGATGCTGCTGGGACTTTGGGGAGCGAGTAAGCAAAGTTGAAATCACTGGAGTTGGAAGCGATGCCTCCAGCTATGGGTGAGCATCTGGTGTTACAGTGACTCTGGTGCAGAGGTGAAGACAGCACTGAACTGTAATTTGCTGCAGCTAGTTTTGAAGACAGATCTTCCCATGAAACTACCCTTACGCAGTACCAACCTGAACCAGCTTCCATTTGGACCACACTCTCCTGCTAATTTGACTGTTTCTTACAGGATGCAGCTATCTGCTTGCATAGAACGAGCATAGCACGGGCATAGCACACAGCACATCGGCTTCTCTGGCACCTCTTGGGTTTTTGAAACAGGAAGAAAGCAGGGCATAGTAGTCAGAAGTGGGTGTTTGAAAATGTCTCCCTAACTATTTCTAATAGCCTTAGCACCGCCATGGTGATCTAGTAAATCGCCAAACACATGTGCAAATGGGAGTTGACTCGGGTTGGCACTGCACGGGGAGACAGATCTGGGAAATCTAATTGCTGATAAATTACCACAATTTGGTGTGTGCATCTTTGCACTGGATTCATTTTAATAAACCAAATGCTGAGTACTTATTCCTAGCTGGAGCTATTGCTTCGAAATCCAGCATAACAACAATCTTAATCTTCATCGTGGTGTGAAAGAGCTAATCCCTTCTGTTCTTCTCCCCATCCTGAGAAGATTATGTCTCTTGTTTTCCAAATTAAATACTAGCATTCTGTTTTGGAAAGAAAAGTCAAACTGAGAATCAAAGGGCATACATGGGATTCTTTCCTGGTTATTTCAGCCTCTGACCATTTAGTACCTAGGGCAGGCAGGTGATCCAATGAGCAGAGGAGTCCAAACGAAAGGCCTAATATCGCTTAATACCTTAATAGATGGATGTATTTGAAATTAGTTTGTGAAACATGAAGGTTTTCTTTCATGGGGGTAGGCAAGAAAGATATTAGAAATGTAAATTAGGTTGATGGGCAGAAGGGATGACAGGTAGCGGACTAACTACTTAGAGTGAAGAACCAATGTGGGTGAGCATTATGATGTCTTCCTTATTTATAATAGTGGCCTTGACTGTTGGGGGAGGGAGTGCTAGTGAGCCCTGAAGAAAACTGACTGTGCTCCTGCAGGTTGCCCTAAAACCATGCATGTACAGGAAGCACTAAGTGGACTCTGTGAGTTAAAAAGAGTCACATGAAGTTCAGAAGGAGTAGTGGCAGAGGGAATAGATGATAAATTGGAGGGAAAAGGGGGGAGGCACATTTGATCAAAATGTACTATATGCATATATGAAATTCTCAAAAACAATTCTTAAAGTTTGCCCAAAAAACCCAGAGACAATCCAAGCATCCAACTGTAGAATTAATGAAGAGATTATAGTATTTCATTCAATGAAATGAAATGAAAATAAATGATGTGAAGCTACATACAACAACCAAAATACATCATGAAACAACATGGCATGACAGGAGTCAGATACACATACCCCTACAATGCTTGTGATATGATTCTATTATATAAAAGTTGGTGGTAATAATCATATGATAGAAGTCAGGAAAGTACTGCTGGGGTAGGTAGAGAGTAGGAGGAGCCACCAGTTGTATTTCTGGGCTACTTTCTGTGTTCTTTGGCAACTCAGATGGTAGCACAGATCTATTCACTTGGTGATAGCATACTGCAGAATATTTGAGGTTGACTCCTTAAAGTAAGTCTTGAATTGGCTTGTCCATCAAGGATTGAACTTGTAAGAGCCAAGAAGATCCTCACAGTCTCTGCCTAGCCTGTTGGGTCCATTTCTCTGGTTCAGGAAGCTAAGACCACAGGGACAGAAAAGCAGGATGGAGCAGAAACTGTAGAAATCTCGTAATACTCAACGGCGGAAGCAAATCCCACACCATGGGAGAGCTGAGGCTTTGGACTTTGTGACTGATTATCTCAAAGAGTAGGAGGACCAGTGCACCCAGAGGAAGTCTAAGTAGAAAAGATGAGGGGCAACATTAGGCAGTGATCTCATGAGAGTTCAGATCTGGCCTTTTCAACACTTGATGGTCATACTGCCTCCTGTCCCATGGCATGCCTTCCATGATGTGAATGAGAGCACTAACCAAGACCATGGGACCTTGACTGGTTTTCCATCTAGAGAGTCATTCTAGTTTCCCAGAAGAATGAACTGCACAGATTGCAAACCATAAGTTGCAACCTCAGTGGTTAGCCTCTGAGGAAGAGGGTTGGCTTTACTAGAAAACAGTAATAAAGAGGGGCTTTTGGAAAGAGTAGATGTAAATAGGACCATTGTTGAGACAGAAAGCAGCCCTAGGGAGAAGAGGGTTAAGGAGTTCCCTTGGCATTCGTGCCACAGCAGGATGGAGCACGGGAAGGGTCTGAACAAGGTGATGGAAATAGGCCTGGAGATGGCAGAGTCTGAGGAATCAGAGGAAGCCAAATCAGGCAGTCATGGACAAAGCAGATGGAAGTTTGGAACTCACCACAAACCTGCTCATAGGTAGAGACTTTTCACTTTTCCACCACAGTCACGCTTAGAGAGTTGGTGATGTGTGGATCCTAAGATGACTGTCCTTGGGCTGAGTATGCAAGGCTGACTTTTTGCTAACTGGATTCCAAATATTTGAATGCAAATATTGAAATATTTGCATGATAACACCATGCAAAGTTGAGACCTCAGTGTCCCAGCCCCAAATGACATGGTTAGTAACGAGGGTCATGTCTGCTTTTGGTCAGGCTCTTCTTGCCGTGGAGAACTGATTTGGAGAGATAAAACCAAAACTCTCCCTAGGCTAGGGTCTGCTCACCACAAAAGCTGATGTGTGGATCAGCAGGAGGTGTGCTCAATGGAAGGACAAAGGTACTGCATACCATTGACCAGGGTTAACATTTAGCATTGCCCCACGTAGGTTGAACATTTGCCATTCTGTTTCCCTCTGAAAGTTTGCTTGCCACACCTCAGCTACCTTGCCAGAGAGTGTAAGACGGAGAATGAGTTGGGAAGTCATTGTTCAAAACACATTAGGGACGTGTCTAATTCCTTGGCATAGGCGGCTTAGGGCACTGGAAAATGCATGGGTGTGACCAGATTCCAGCAAGTCTCAGGAAATCGTAAGAGGAAGTTGTTTCACGTGTGCCTAGAGGGGTTTCTGATAGCATTTTTAAAAGGAGAAACAAATTAGAAGTTTCTTGGATCCTGCACCAGTAGAAGAGGAAATACAAACAAATAACTAAATCCACTCCTGCCTCTGCTTACCCTGATTCCTATCCTAGTATTTCATTTGCAAACAGGAGGGAAGCCCTGTCTGGCAGAGCTCTCTGACCTCACCCACGATGGTGATTTACAGCATGGTGATCTCAGGTGTTGTTTATGTGATGCCCAAAGGAGTAAGGCAGTCTCCATAAAGGTATGTTATAGAGCATCTTCAGCCAGGCAGCAGAATACCCACTTCCAAGCCAGGCTGAGCTTCTAAGAGAGCCAGGATGAGGGTGCACGAGAAGTTGAGACAGATCAATACAGGAGACCATTAACCAGCAGCAGAGCCACCGCTGAGATGGCCTAGTTCCCCTGCTCCAGCTCACCCTGGTCTCGGCCTACTTCTCTCCACAGGTCAATTGTGCCTGCCTCATGCATCTGCCCTATAGAAGGGGACAATTTTGCTATCTATCACAGATATCCCACAAATCATGATTCTCAGATGCTCTGGGATTTGCCAGATTGCTCTCCTGTTAGCATGTGATTGACAGCCTGTTAAGCTGTTTCTCTATATTCATTTTCCATATCTGTTAAAACGGGGTGGGAGGTGGTAAAAAGCATCTGCTTACAGGGCCACAGAAAGGACAAAATGAAATTCAAGTGATGACTCAGCCCAGCACCTGGACTATAAGGGCATCATTTAAAACCCATTAGAAGCCTTTGACCACTTGGTTTAGAGAAACGATCCCCAAGAAATTAAAAGAAGCAGGTTATATTGAAAATGTGCTACCTAGAGAGGGTAAGGAATCCAGGCAAAGCAAGTGAAAGGTCCCCAGCACTTTGCTGGGCCTGTTAGTGGGTCAGTAAAGTTCTGAACCCCAATCTTCAATGTAAGGGCACAACTTGTTGGTGCCGGCACACACCAACCTTCCAGTGTCACTAAAATGTCTATTTCTGAGTAATTCCACAAGCAGTAGTGGCAGGTATAAAAACACCTCCAAAAAGTTGCCTATTGAGTAATACGTGTTTGGCAGATAGAGGACTTTCCAGAACAGGAGGAATAGACAAATTCTGGTCCCTTAGGGACTGACTCATCAAGCAATTCTTCACATGGCCTATCACGGGCAACTTTGTCTCCTAGATATTCTTCCCTTGATTTAAAAATATAATTTAAAGGGAGATTAAAACCATGTGTTTCTGGAAATTTACACGTAGCTCATCAAATCTATTGTTTTCTGAGCAATGTTTGAAGTCTAATAAGACTAATGAGCTTTTTTTTAAAAAAAAAGTTCATAAGAATTTTTTAAGGAAGGAACATAAGAGGCTTTGAAAACTGTTCCAAGAGTAAAAATAATAATATTAATAATAAATTGCTCAAAACTCTCAAGCCCCGCAGGTTCAAAATTGACTTATTACTCTGAACCCAAGAGATTTGAATTATTACTGGAGTTCATTGTCTCTTATGGGGCTTTACCGAAAGGAGAAAGAAGCCACATGGAGGGTCACTAAAATTTATTATGAGGTTTGCTTCATAGTCATAGCCATATCCCTGGAGACTTCTAGAACCTTCTCAGCCTGAACTTAGTCAGGAACCTCCACCCCGACCCTCCCACTCCCAGTCTGGCAGTATCTCAGAATACTGGAGCCAGAACCCTCTTTGAATGGCTCTCTTGCAGGGCACACAATCTATGTTACATAAATGGGTGATGTGCTATAGCTACCTGAACGATGGAGTGGAAACAAAACAACTTTGGTGAGTGCAGAAAACAAAACCAAAACAAAACAAAAGCCTACAGTTTTGATTTCCTCTGAACTCCCTACGTTGTTGTCTGACGACCTCTTGTGGTGAAATCCTTGCCAGCATGTGGGAATCGGTGCTTCTTAACCAAGCCATCCCATGTTACATTTTCCTACGCTCTCTTCCCGCTGTTTTTGTCGGTCACATCAAGCAAGGAACAAGAATCGGTTGCAAGCACCCAGAGTAAAGTGGTGCATGTGCCTAACGGGCTGTAATTTAACAAATGCTACCTGGTGTTTTCTCTTCCAGGGAGCCTCTGATACATTGCCTGTAGCAAGAAACAGGGGCCAACATGCAGGAAAACATGACATCTGCCCTTGCTTTCATCCTACTTTTTCTCAACATCAGCCTTCTGAATGGTAAGAGACCCTGTTCTCACTCTCCTTGCCTGGAGTGCTTAGGGGTGGCGGGGGGGGGTGGCGGGTGAAGAAGCTGTCTCGATCTGTTGCAATGCAGTTATGAGAAATGAACATGTTCGTGTCATTTGCTAAATTGTTTACCACATTTCTCCATTAAAATTAATGCAAAATCTCATCAGTATGCTCCCTCTCTCCCATTCCCCGTTTTGAGAGTGGACTGAAAGGGCGCAGGGGATGATGGGAACTCAGTTCCCATCCAGGGGATAGTTACTAGCTGTGTGATTCAAACCACTTGTCTGCCTCTCTGTTTTTAATTTCTCCAAGGGAGGATAGGGATATCTCACAAGCTTCAGATGAAGCTTTGAAAAACTATAAGAGCATGCAAGCGATTGCATGACAAGGTGGAAAACAGGCATAACCTATGTGTGCTAATAAGAGAAACAAAAGCCACAGCTAAAAGAAAGGTGTGTGATTGTCTGCATAGGCTTCCACATCTACTTCTATGTACTTCTGGGGATGTGTACTTCTGAATGCACCTGTGTACACACCAGCTGCTTATAGTACCTAATTACAAATTCTTCTGTATCTGTGTATGTATGTGTGTGGATGGCAATGAGGAACCTCTGTGTACTTACATATATGTTTATTGTTGTGTTATGCATACCAGTGTACATTGCCTTCATTAGGCCCTTGCATGCATTTCTCTCTGGATATATTTTATATGGGTGCAATGCATTATGTGCATGCTTATTTCTGATGTGGAATCTATGCAAGCAAGTCTCTGCATTTCTGATGTGGAATCTATGCAAGCAAGTCTCTGCATTTCTCGGACTTGTATAATATCCCTTGTGTCTGTTCACTGAGATAATCCATGAAGTTTGTTTTCTCAAGGGGCATGAAAATAACATTTGAGTGGTTGTAATTTCACAACCTTGTCTTTTTCCCTCAAGTTTCCTAAAGGTGCTATTAATAGCAAGGAAAAATGTAAAAGAGATAAGCTCAGAGGGCAGGGAGGGGGGAGGAATAGAAAGAGGGGGGAAGAAACAAAAATTTTGATAACCCATAAAAGAAATTCTTAAGTACTCAAATAATCAACAGCGGCCCCGACCAGCTTCAAGTAGACCCATTATTGAGCCACAGAGTTTGAAGACTGGCAGCTTTAGGGGTTGGTTCTTTTGGCTTGTTTGTTTAGCGTTTGGTGTCTGGTTGGTTTGTTTCTTTCTTCAAGGTAGGATTTCTCTGTATAGCCATGGCTATCCTAGAGTTCTCTTTGTAGGCAGGCTGGCCTCAAACTCAGAAATCCACCTGCTTCTGATTCTGAGTACATGCCCTGATTGTTTGGAAGTTATTTAAAATGAATATTTCTCTCTACATTACATGTTTCTCCTCACGCATGACAGAAACAAACAATAAAAAGAAACCTTGTATTTTTGCAATGACTCCCAACATCACTAGGCAGTCCTCCAAACTGGTAGACACACAAGGCTCACACAGATTCTTCTCAGCAATTCTGTGAGCTACTGTGACACTCTGTCACCACTGACTGGCCAGCCTTCTTTCCATGACCCCATCTGGTTCACCACACTAGAACACCCATTAAATTCTCCTCCTGGATAGATTGTATACAGATCCCTTTACTCACCCATGATCCCTTTGAAAGACCCCCAAAGTGGTCTTATCGCTGAGGAGCCCCCAGACTCAATAACCAGGCCGTCAGGTGCAAAAGCACGAGGTTTAATTCACGATTTACGTTTGCGCAAGCGGGTGCCCAGCTACGGGATAGCTAAGCACCCCGAGTATCCATGCAAGCAAGTTTTTATAGACAAAAATCACAAGTTTTACATAAATTATAATATGGGGTACGGGTACAATCGGGATTGGTCTAGATCTTCAACCCAGAATGAAATTAACATAGTTCAGCCTACTCCCAGAAAAACCTTGAATACGTGACAAGCTGCCTGTTCCATCGTGACTCAGTTTACAGTCTGGTAATCATTCACTGTGACCAGTTCTGATAATCATCTGTTTAGAAGAATGTGACTGGTCCTGATAATTGCTAGCCTTCCTGCCCAGGACTGTGACCAGTTCTGATAATTGCTAGCCTTCCTGCCCAGGATTGTGACCAGTTCTGATAATTGCTAGCCTTCCTGCCCAGGACTGTGACCAGTTCTGATAATTGCTAGCCCTCCTGCCCTGTGGGGGGGGGAGGAAGCAGGGAGGAAGAATCTGCTAGAGTGTAGTTTCCCATTACCCAATTTATCCAGTTCATTATGAAAAATCGGTTGGGGTCCTTCACCTTTGCCATGATCTTCATGACCTGCTCTTCTGAACTAAATAAAGTCCTGTCCTAAGGGCCTATAAGAAAGATTGAATAAACATGGGAAAAGAAATAAAAGACCCCCGAGCTACTAACTCCAACCTCTGAAAGAAAAATCTTTCTACTCCTGAACTTAGCATTAACTCTTCAAGCAGGGCAAAAACAATAGGAAAATGAGATATAATGTCAGTTATGGTTGGCCTCCCAAACCAACAGCATCATGGCAAAATCCCAAGGTTATTCTGTTCCTCTTTCAACATAACAGCCAAGCAAGAGAGTTGGAGATCAGCTTGCCAAGAACTTTGGAGATTAAGCTGGTAAAAACTCTCATACCCGTGGCCACATCACCTCCTGCAGATCTTCTCACTTTCGGCGCTGACAGTGGAGATGCGCCTTATCTAACCATGGTCGCTCCCCACTTAGAGGGGGACCACCCACTCTACTACCTCTTACCCTACTACCTGATTCATGAAGCTCCACAGAACTGCAAGGAAGTTTGAGGTCACCTACTCATAGAAAGAACCAAGAAAGAGGAGGTGGGGCATAAATTCAAAAGGAGTCTAAAAACCAAGATTCAGAAAATAAGAATAGGAAGAATTAGGAGATAGGGAATGTGGACCATTAGTCTGTAGAGTGCTCAGCCACAGGTATTACACACACACACACACACACACACACACACACACACACACACACACACACATGCACACACACACATGCACAGACACACAGACACGTGCGTGCACGCACACACACAGTTCAGAAACCATTTTGGGGGAGGGGATGGAAAGACTGTGAAAACCAGAAGTTAAGGAAGACTGAAGTGAAACAGCTAAGGCTGTGTGCAGATGGCACAAGATCAAGCAGGTCAACAGTCCAACATGGAGAAGGGAAGGGCTCCTGAGTCCCCATCCCTAACTGAAGCACTACCAACAGCTGACAGCTTCTGAGGGATCTGAAGGATCAATTTCCCTTAAGTGTATACCACCTGGTATGGCAACAAGACTCCAGTGGTAGCCTTACACTCATATGTTTATAAAAAGTACAGATCGGGCTCTCTCTCTCTCTCTCTCTGTATGTGTGTGTGTGTGCATGCACATGAGTGTTAGAGAAAGAGAGAGTGAGAGTTTGTAGGGATAAGGGCTAGAGGTAGAGCTAGGAAGAGTTAGGGAGAGAAGGGGAAAGAATGAATGTATTCAAGATACATGGCATGCATGCATAAAAGTTTCAAAGAATTAATAAAAATATATATGTTTTAAAACTAGATCACTAGGCCAAGGCTGTGCAGAATCAAGGTAAAGGAGAAAGCACAGAAGGAGAAGACAAAGTGGAAAGGAAGTGGCCCAGAACACCCAGACAAAGGCCATAAGTAATGCAGAAAAAGATGGAGGTTCAGTTAGTGCCGCGAGGATGCCGGAAAAGGGCAGACTCCTAGGCAGACAGGAGCCATGCCACAAAGCAGTGCGCTGAGTGTGTGCACACAGGTCACTGTCACTGGGGGAGAACGCCTCAGATGGCGATCCTAATGCTACATAGGCTCTGTGAGAAGGGCTAGCTCCATAGTCTCCATAAGCACCCAGCTCTCTCCCCTCAGACTTACTCTTCAGTGAGATGTTTGTCACAGCTGGCCACTGATGCAGTGGCCTTTCTGAACAATGCACCAAGGCCTCCTCACATCCAGGGTGCCAATAATCTGCCTCCCTTACTAGCAGCTCAGTTAAGCATTTGAATGGAATGCAGGATTAACTGGAATGGCTTCTGGCTGTTTTGGTTTTAGGACAATCACCACCTGGAAAACCTGAGATCCACAAATGCCGTTCTCCTGACAAGGAAACATTCACCTGCTGGTGGAACCCCGGGACAGACGGAGGACTTCCTACCAATTACTCGCTGACTTACAGCAAAGAAGGGTGAAAAGTTCTCTTCTACCTCCTCAAACCCCACCAGAGTGCTCACGCTCCAGGCCCTAGTTACATTAGTTCTTATTATAAATACCATGCTTTCCTGGATTTATATCAATACGGTTCATACCACCAGGAAAGGAATCTAATGTCTCTAGCCCATCTTGTTCTCTAAAAGTTTTTTACAAACTCAGTCTTCAAATGCACCTTTACCAATAGCATTGTAATATTAGCCATGTTTCCAAATATCTGTCACAAACTTAGATTACAGACCAAGTCATCATTTCCTATAGTTTGGCTAATCTTAGCTGCTCATCCATAAACCACATGACATTTATAGTTTTTTTGTTTGTTTGTTTTGGGGGTTTTTTTTTTAGTTAATACACTACTTTTACAACATAACAGAATTATATAAACTGTGTGATCTTTGGCAGCCATGGCACTTTAGGTTTTCAAATGTGTTTCATGCCCAAGAGAATAAATAACCTTTAAGGAAAAGAACTTGAGGGTTTTTTTTTTAAGTAAGTTGCTTATCTAAAAGATATAGTCATGGTAATGCACATCTGTAATCCCAGCATTCTGGATGCTGATGCAGGAAGATGACAAGTTTAAAGTCAGCCTGGGCTACATAAAGAACCCCTATTTCAAACACAGCAAAACAATAAAATTCAAGGTCTCCTGAAAGGCATAGTTAAATTTAACATTGCCATGAGGGCAAAATAAGATCATCTCTAGATGATAATTTTGATAAACTCATAATGAGACTCTCCTAGAAATCCTAAATGAGCTGTAGAAATGTTAGTTTAGCAAAAAGTACACTTCCGTATCTTGGACCTAAAAATAAAATATTACTGACAGAAATAGCCATTGCCAGTTTCCAAGGACTGCTTGTACACAAAGCTGACCTGTATGGGATCCAAAGAGGCATGGCACAAATATTTAAAGAACCCAGAGCTGAAGCAGCCTCCAAAACCTGTGTGGTACAAATGGAGTCGAGGCTGTTAAAATGTGAGCAACTTGGTGAGCCCCATAAGGTTGAAAGGTCTCCTTTCAAGACACTTCACTCTGTTGCTCGCTTGACACCATCTGTATTCTGTGTATCTGTATTCAGACATCAGTGCGTCTCCTCCTAAATCCTTTTATCTACACGTAGCTCAACAGGCTTGTGTGACCAGTGCTGCAATATGGATGATCCCATAATATGTATGTATGCTAACAAAGGTTCCAACTGCCCAAGGTGGCCAATGGGTAGTACCATCGCTATGAGTGTGCCTTGGTCACTGGTAACTCGGGAGGACCATTCACAAGGTTCATAGGGACACCTACAGGAAAGAAGGGTGAGTGAGCAGCAGAGAACTGAGATGCTAAACTCATCTTGCTACCTGTTTTTACAACACTTCTTTCCCTCCCTCCCAACTGGTCTGGGTAGAGCACAAAGCTACTTTTTTCTGCTTTTTTCTTGTACTTTGAGCACCTTTTCCCTCAAACCCAGTAATATTCATCTGTTAAGAACAAAAACAAGACTCGTCTTCTCTTATTCACTCTTAACGTGTTACTTGTTGCAGAGAGAAAACTACCCATGAATGTCCAGACTACAAAACCAGTGGCCCCAACTCCTGTTTCTTTAGCAAGCAGTATACTTCCATATGGAAAATATACGTCATCACAGTAAATGCTACCAATCAAATGGGAAGCAGTGCATCAGATCCACTTTATGTGGATGTGACTTACATAGGTAAGGGGGAAGTGGGTGAGGAATATGTTACCGGTATGGTATGGTATGGTATGGTATGGTATGGTATGGTATGGTATGGTGTATCAAAAGTCAAGCTCAGCACGAGTCTTTCCAGCTTATGGATGAATCCTGGATAAGAAGGTGCGAGAACTCATAGCATCTTTGTTGACGGAGCATTTCACATCAACAGCCTTGATTTCTTGACAGCAAGATTAATACTTGGGATCTTCGTGTTCTCTAATTTTCCCTCAACTCTAATCCTAGTGCCTTATATCCTTTATTAATAGCTCCCCTGGCCCTCTCCCTTCAACCATGTTGCCTTCTTTACTAGCCAACTCAAATTTGTTTTCTTTTTGCTGGGGGTGTGCCGGAGATGGGTATGAGCACAAGCACTCTCCCACTGAGCTAAACCAACAGCTCCAAATGTCTTTTCTTTCTCCTTGTGGAAGACAGGATACACTTCAGAAATGAAGGTCTTTTTTATTTTTTTATTGCTTTATAAATAATACCATTCAAAATTTCCACTTCCTCCCCTCCTCCCACTTCCCTCCTGCTCCTCCACTCACCCTCCCTCCCCCTCCAGTCCTAAGAGAGGGCAGGGTACCCTGCCCTGTGGGAAGTCCAAGACTCTCTACCCTCCATCCAGGCCTAGGAAGGTGTGTGTCCAAACAGACTAGCATCCCAAAAGGCCAGTACATGCAGTAGAGACAAATCCCAGTGCCATTATCATTGGCTTCTCAGTCTGCCCCAATTGTCAGCCACATTCAGAGGGTCCAGTTTGATCCCATGCTCGTTCAGTCCCAGTCCAGCTGGATTTGGTGAGCTCCCATTAGATCAGGCACACTGTCTCAGTGGGTGGACGAGCCCCTCGTGGGAAGGTCTTTAAAAGGATCTTCTGGTTTGGAATTCACAGGACTCGTTCCAAATACTCTGACTGAAACTGAGCTCTCCACAATAGTGTATCTACTTCACTATAATTTGAGTTATTCTTAGACAAATAATCTGCCAGGGTGATGGGGGTATGGGTTCATGGCAGTATGCTGCCTGGTATAAATAAAAAAGCCCTAGTTTCAAGTATCCCCAAAATGTAATAAAAAATAATAATAACAACAGGAAGTAAGAAGTAACTGGTCAAAGATCTGGTCACTTATATGGTGTCTGGAGAAAGCATCCACAAAGTAGAGCCGTCAATTTGAGATAGTTTCTTGCTTTGCATGATCAGCATTATGTAGTAGGGCAATTGGATACAGCTGTGACGGCCTTTATGGTTTAGCACAGACAATAAATAGACTCCTAGGAGAATAGATAGGACGAGGAGAATGACATTTAGATAATAATTTATGAAGTACCTAGTAAGGTTTGAAATTACTCAAGCCTTCCCCATGGAAGCAGTACCACTCAACAAAGGAAAGCAGGCCAAGCTGTTGTATGAGGAGGAGTGGGTTGTGTTTTTTTTGTCTGGCTCCCAGCCATTGAAATAATTATATAGAAACTGTATTTATTTAATTACTATTTGGTCCATTAGTTTTAGTCTCTTATTGGTTAACTCTTACATCTTGTTTAACCCATTTTTAATAATTTGTTGTCGTGGCTTACCCAAAAAAATTAACGTGTCTGACTTAACAGACTTTATAGTGGGTGACTCTTTTTGACTCTTTTCTTTTTATTTCAAAATTTTGTTTTGTTTCCTCCACTCACCTAAAAACTGTCCTATTAAAAAGCCAAGACAGTCTCTTTATTTAACCAATAAAAACAACACACAAATACAAAAGATCCTCCTACATCACCAAGCTACTGCAGTAGTCACACGTCTCCCTTCCAATTTCACGTCCTCGTTTTTGCTTACCTTGTTGTTATGTTTTTAATAACACACTGAGTCCAATTAGTGCTGGCCATATGTGTAACATGAGGGCTGGCTTGTTGGGGTTTCTGTCCCATCCGGCACCCCACAGCCGGCAAGCCCCAAAGAAAAATCACACAGAGAGTCTGCATTAAGTTATAAACTGATTGGCCCATTAGCTCAGGCTTCTTATTAGCTCTTGTAACTTATATTAACCCATTATTCTTATCTATGTTAGCCACATGGCTCGGTACCTTTTCTCAGTGGGGCAGGGTCACATCCTGCCTCTTCGGTGGTCTGCGCAGGAGTGCCAAGGGAGCTTCCTGCTTCCCAGAATTCTCCTGTTCTCACCTCTACTTCCTGTCTGGTTTTCCCGCCTATACTCCCTGCCTGGCCAATCAGCATTTATTTAAAACATGATTGACAGAATACAGACAATTCTCCCGCACCACATATGGGGTCATCCAATGAGGAATGGGCAACATGCAATAGCCACACCCCAAAGAAAAGAAAAGTTCGCTCCTCTAGCCTCCACCAATGGCCAGTCTCTCTTCAGCTAGGGATGAGGCCTTAGGGGCCCTCCCCCCATGTTTGAAGTTTGAATTTATTTGATCTCCTCCAGATCTTTCACAGGAAGTCACAGTAGCTGTGGTTTCGTGTGTGTAGCAGCCAAGTCTTGCCCAAAAGACAGCCTTTCATAGTGCACTTCCCCATCTTCCAGCTCTTACATTCTTCCTGGCCCCTCTTCTGTGATATTTCAAGAGCCCTGGGGAGAGGGGTTTGATGCAGGTGTTGTTGCATCTTCAGCTGAGCACTCACAGCCCACTCTTAGGGAGGTAGTCCCAAGGCCCATCAGTGGAGGAATCTAAGCATGTGCTTCCTTTGATTATTTTTAATTGTAGTAAAATACACATAACAAACATCATCATCTTAAAATCATATTAAGCTGTATAATTGATGACATTAGTTCATTTAGAATGTTGCATACACATTAGCTAATTCTTGCTGCAATCTACAGGGGAAACACTATTTAAAAATTGTTTCAAAATAAAAGCTGCTTCTAAGTTTCAAATAACACTCATTACTGAATATGTGACTTTAGACCAGTAATTGTTCCTCTTTTCATTTCTCTTCTACCAAAGGGGCCCAGTAATACAGGTTCATGACATTTGGGGAAGGGGTTAAATGATGATTCATTGTTAGAGTATTGTTTTAATTCATAGCATGTAGTATGCATTCAAGAAATGACAAGGTTTTTCTAGTGGGAATTCAGTAAACATTTGGGGACTGAATGAATGGGACAACAAGCTGCTTGGGGGTTACTCAAGGGAACACTCTCCAAAAGGTCAAGTTAGGCACTTGTTAGCCATTTACTATCTGTCAGGAAGAAGTCTGCTCTCCACAGAGAGTGATGTATAATCTAAGTGTAAAATATAATTGATAAACTGAAGGCAAAAATCTGTAAACTTGTTACCTGCAAAGTTACAAATATGAATGGGTGATGCACAGAAAGATGTGCAGACTTTCAAGGAAATGGTTGCTCCCTACTCAAGGAAATTAACTATTCCAAATGTCTTCCCAATCATCTCCTTGTAACTCCCGTCCCAGGTACTATCACATGGACATTGCCTGCCATTAGGGGAAAAATGTGCACATGCATATGAACCTGGTTGGAAGAAAGTGGAGAATACAGCCAAAGCAAAATCTCAGTAGCTTTTTTTTTCTTTTGTTACTTTTCAAACCCCATCTTCAAGTTCAAACACGACTGATCACATGTCAAGAGTAAGAAATTTATTATGTCCTCTGGGAGCTTCTCATGCAGTGGAGAAAGGAGACTGACAGAAATACAAGCCATGACAGAAAACAGAAGGCCCAAGCCATGAGGGAAACTAAAGATGTCTTTTATATCCACAGTTGAGCCAGAGCCTCCTCGGAACCTGACTTTAGAAGTGAAACAGCTGAAAGACAAGAAGACGTATCTGTGGATAAAATGGTCCCCACCCAGCATAACTGATGTGAGAACTGGTTGGTTTACAATGGAATATGAAATTCGATTAAAGTCTGAAGGAGCAGATGAGTGGGAGGTGAGTCAAAGTGAAGTTTATTGGAGGATCCATGTCCTTTGGCAGGGATAACCCTCTCACAACAGAGTAGATCATTTCCCCAATTATTGTGGGTATCCCCTTGCAGACACAGCTCTCCTAGACAAGGAAATGCCTTCTCCCTTCTACTAAGATTGAAGGATGTTCATTTTCACAACTATTACAAAGACAATTGCTTGTACCGGACAGGTTCCCTCTTAGGATCCCAATTTACCTACCTAAGTATATCTCAGGCAACCTAACTATACTGAGCCTGGAGGCAAGAGAGTCAATTTAATATGCCCATGGTCAATGTTTTTAAGGAAATGCTTTGTAATAGTTCAGTGTAAAATGATAATGCCACAATTACAGGCATAATGGTATTCTACCCTATGTCTCTGTTGAAAATGAGACATTTGCAAACATAATCAAAATAATAGGATCACACATTTTTAAAAAGGTAATGAAAATTCCTAATGAAAATAAAGTAGTCTATATTTTAATCCTCCCTGTCTCAGTTTCCCAAAAAATATATTTAAAAATGGTTAATCCAAACTAAGTCTACTCCAAGACATTTGAGAAGAGGAGGCTCCTTGTTCAGAAGGATGTACCACAATCTTCACCTTTTATTAGTTCTTTGTATATTCACTTAGCTAATATCTTGGACCCTATACTGTCTGCAATCATACTTTAGATATCAGGGCTTGAGTAGATTCAGGTGGAATACATGTAGCTCAACATGCTCTATAAGTAATTAGTATGAACTTCGTACTATATCTTTATCATCAGCATCATCGAGTCATCTGATTGACCTAGTATAATTGATACTAAATCTGAGTCCTAGAGTAGGAAGGTAGAAACCTGATGGCTTCCTTGCTAAATAACATTTTATTTGGGTACAATCACTTCAACATACATTAAGACTTGGATTCCTTCCACCCAGTAGTTTTTACACCAACTAATAATCCTTTAAATCAATTACTTCATTGGAATTTGTAAACTAATAATTTTATTATCTCTTATATGTATGTACTAATTTGCTAGCAAGAATCTTGTCTTTTACTAATTAAAGTGGTGAGGGGTGGGAATTGTCTTTCCGACATAGAGTTCCAAATAAAGACATAGAAAACCTTTTAAATTCTTATGAGAAAATTGTAGGAGGAAGAAGAAAAGGATAGATAGAATAGAGCAATGAAAATAAGGCATCCTCTAAGCATAGCAATGTCTACCTAAATTCCATTAACTTATGTGAAAGAAAAACCTCTTTTCTCATAACAAGAGTCAGAGGTGACTTCTGTTTGTCTTGTTCTTCCTTAGAACCATTTTACAGGGCAGCAAACACATTTTAAGGTTTTTGACTTATATCCAGGACAAAAATACTTTGTCCAGACTCGCTGCAAGCCAGACCATGGATACTGGAGTAGATGGGGCCAAGAGAATTCCATTGAAATACCCAGTGGTGAGTGTTTTGACTATACTTTCCCCTGTATTTATATATATCACTAGCAATAAAACTGCATGTAATAGCTACTAATAGTATAGAAACTATTTTGAGCCCTGTCTAAAAAAGTAAGTAGAGATGTGATTATCATCTCTTAATCTAACAAAAAGACGTTTGGAAGAGCTGTACTGCCTGAATCATAGTTGCCAAGCATCAGTTTCTAGAATAAAGTTACAGGTATAAATCTAGAACATCCTCCAAGGACTCACTGGTCATTCCTTCTGACCTCCGTATCTTACATGTACCTTCTGATGATGAATTGCTTTTCAAGTCAAGAAACACAAGTAGGAAGACAAAATCTTGAGTCCAAATTTGCATGTGTTATTTTGGTTGGCTAGTTGGTGTTTAATGTTGATATTATATGTGATCAAAGCTCTCTGGCTGTTTGTGTTTTAGACTTCACCCTAAAAGATACAACCGTGTGGATCATTGTGGCCATTCTCTCTGCTGTCATCTGTTTGATTACGGTCTGGGCAGTAGCTTTGAAAGGCTATAGGTACTACACTGTCTCCCAGCTCTTCTCTCAGGCATTATTATCTGGAATAATGATAAAAAACACTGATATAAAGATGATGGAAACCAGCAGACAGCCTAAGTACCTTATTTATCCATTAGTGCTAGTACTTTTTCTAGTACAAAAAAGTAATCTTTTATCAATGGGTTTTTTAAAAGAGTATTAAAAATATCCTTTTTGAATCTAGTGTTCTTTCTATAAAATAGGGGCTTAGAGCTGTAAAATTGAGAAAATCTGGCAAAAGCAGCTAAGACTGAAAGAATCAAATGGAACAAATAAGCCAGTAGCTTGAAATTAGCATTCAAAATTAGCCAGCGAAGGCATAGTGTATGTCTCTACCACTACCTCCAGCCTTTACTTCTACTTTAATACGGCCCTAGAATTCAGCCTCTTCTAGCCCAAGCATCAACTGTTTAGGAACTGGGAGAGGGGGGCGGGAATCTCTTTCAAATATTACAATGAAATATGAGTCATTTGTCCACTCTCACAAATTATTTTATAGCATGATGACCTGCATCTTTCCACCAGTTCCCGGGCCAAAAATAAAAGGATTTGATACTCATCTGCTGGAGGTGAGTGTCAGAAGCAGAGAGTGTGATGTGACTCACTGCTCGGTGATAATTAGGTTTACGTATGCCCACTCAGTCCTCATCAGTTCAACCTGGCCCTCATCCCTTTCCAGTCGCCCCTCCTCGTCAGCATGTATATTAACAAAAGGAAGTGTTTGGGATGACTGTGTTCATCACCATATTCTAAAAGTCACAGAGCAAAGAGAGGCAGCTCAGAGGCATCCAAACTCATGGGGAGGCATGTTAACATTACCCAGGGCTGCTCCTGAAGACGAGATGACCGTTTTGTTAAAATAATGAGTTTCGAGAGAGAGAGCAAATATTTTAACTAATGCTCACTACCACTGTCTCCCTTACACATGAGTGCAAGCTTCCATTTCAATGTTCTTTACAAAGCCACTGTGACAGAATTTTCCATTGTCCCTATGTTCCCATTTGAGTGGTCAATAGATCAGCACTCTATAGGCTGGTGTTTCCCAAAGCACACTAGACTGATTTGAGACAGAATTAAAGCATTTCTCTCTGGGTTAAAATGTATAGTTTTAATTCAATCTGACCTTAACAGTAATGTATAGAAAAGCCGTCACCTGCATATAAAAGTAAATGCTGGTTGATATGATTGCTTATTAGGCTTATAAGAATGTGAAAAGTGAATTTGACTTGTCTTTCAAAATCACTTTGATTGTAACTACAAGGACTAGAGCTAAGGAGTTTGGGTTTCTGGTCCAGGGGTCTTACCCACTGTTCAGTCTACTATTGATCCTTATAAAGCCAACAGCAATGCCTCAGCTAAGCAAGTTACCCAGTATCTATCTCATAGCTCAACCTGCTAGCCACAGAGACCTAATAATAAATGGTTACTCTATGGTTATATTTTTTATATTCTTTCTTGCCTTATCTCTAAACTTCAAAAGGACCCTTGCAGATAATTGATATTACTCCCATTATAAAATTGGCGAGCAACCTATGCAAAGTCATATCTACCTGATAAGGGATAAAAAGCCAAGGCTTAGGCATGTGACCTAAGCCAGAGGACTTGGGAGAAGAGGAGAAGTAAAAAGAGACTGGATGAGGAAAGAGAGAAATAGGAAGAGAGAGAGAGAGAGAGAGAGAGAGAGAGAGAATGTGGAATAGGAGGAAGAGAGAGGAGGAGGTAGGAGATGAAAGAAATAGAGAAAGAACAGAAAAATTGAATCAGAAGAGAAAGGAAATGAGAGATAGAAAATAGTAAGAGGAGGGAAAAGGGAAGGAAATTGGGTGGTAGGAGAAGCCAGACACAAGGCCAATTCATTGTCACCACACTACAGAAGGTGGTAGAGGAAGCTAGGAGGCCAGCCACCACATCTCACAACTGCTCTGCCATTGAGTACCAGTCAGGTGTATACACAGACACTATGACTTCAAATGTTTCACAAGACACTTTTGTTTCATAGTTCTATGTTTATCATACATTGAGTAATACAGTACTTTCCCGTTGAGTTCATAGCCACTATCAGAGACAAAGAAAAATCATGAAAGATTAAAGAAAAGTAATTTGGTGAATAGAACCCAAAAGGTGCTTGTAGATGGCCTGACACACGTCTGCAGTCTGGGGGCGGGATACTGTGAGACTCCTTACAGACCCTGATGCTAAGCAGTAGGAGGTGGAAAGCTTCCGTTCCAAGACTAAACAAGATACAGCCTGGCTGCTGCCCCAGGAGCAAAGCCCCTTTACTCTGCTCAGATACCGTTCAGCTGTGAGGCCAAGGGTGGCGTGCGCTGAAGCTAACAGCCATCTCTCCTTGTGTCTGTGTTTCAATAGAAGGGCAAGTCTGAAGAACTCCTGAGTGCCTTAGGATGCCAAGACTTCCCCCCCACTTCTGACTCTGAGGACTTGCTGGTGGAGTTCTTAGAAGTGGATGACAATGAGGACGTGCAGCTAATGCCATCCTGTTCCAAAGAATTCCCAGGCCAAGGTGGGAAACCCACACACCTAGACCCTGACAGTGACTCGGGTCACGGAAGCTATGACAGCCATTCTCTTTTGTCTGAAAAGTGTGAGGAGCCCCAGGCCTACCCACCTGCTTTCCACATTCCTGAGATCATTGAGAAGCCAGAGAATCCTGAAGCAAATATCCCTCCCGCCCAGGACTCCCAAAGCAGTGTCCCCTATTTTCACGCAGATGTATCCAAATCTTCAACATGGCCTTTACTGCCTGGCCAACACATGACCAGGTCTCCTTATCATAGCACTGCTGATGTGTGCAAGCTCACTGGAGGTCCTGTAGATACGCTTGCCTCTTTCCTGGACCAAGCAGGAAAACATCTTCTAAAATATTCTAAAACCCTTGAGACTGAAGAGGAAGAAGAGGTGGCGGAGCATGAAGAGACGAAAAGCTTCCGTTCTAAAACTAAACAAAACGCATCATGGCCCCTGCTCCAGGAGAAAGGCCCCATTGTCTATGCTAAACCCCCAGATTATGTGGAGATTCACAAAGTCAACAAAGATGGAGTACTATCATTGTTCCCCAAACAGAAAGAAAACAACCAGATGGAGAAGCCCGGGGTTCCTGAAACCAGCAAGGAGTATGCCAAGGTGTCTGGGGTTGTAGATGACAACATCCTGTTGTTAGTACCAGATTCACGAGCTCAGAACACAGCTTTGTTTGGGGATTCAGCCAAGAAGGCTCCACCATCGCTCGAACAGAATCAGTCTGAGAAAGATCTGGCCAGTTTGGCTGCAAGCTCAAGCAACTGCAGACTCCAACTGGGAAGGTTGGATTACCTGGATCCTACATGCTTCATGCACTCCTTTCACTGATAGCTAGACTCGTGGAACGATTGGCTAAAATGTGATTTCTCTTCAGGTAACACTACAGAGTCATGGAATAGCGTGGTCTGCTAGCAAATGTTTCAGGATGTGGGTAAAATAACACACTACTTCACTCCTTTACATGCTCGCATTTCGGCACCTGCCTCCTCTCAGCAGCTGGTCTCCAGAACGATTGATCATGTATGCTGTGATTTGCAGACTTGCTCTTTACTATTAGTAATATATATGTACATATATATGCATATATATGTATATATATAATGTGTTCAATGAAATAAAAGCACATTGTTTACCATTCTTGAGGGATGGTGCCAACGGGTATAGCCTCTGCAATAGATTTGGCTTGTGGTAGAAGGTATAAAACAGTCAAAATGACTTAGTGTAAGATGATGTTGAAATGCCATGAAACAGCTTTTTCAAAACTGATGGCTAAGCCTTCACACTCCTCCTTGATTCATATGATCCAAGTATAACCCTTTTCTGAAAGGACACATTCCAGGATACCAGCCAAATTGTTTACAACAGTCCCTATACCTTACTGACCCTTTGCGTGTATGCAAATGAAATCAGGCCCCATTTTTTTCTTAAAGTAATTTGAGCATGTCAAGAATGGTTTATCCTGCCTAAATATTATTTCTTTCTAAGGCCTCTTGAGTGCATAGTTTGGGGGAATAAAATTTTCTTACAAAATAAGGCCAATGAATTCCACATGATGAACCATTTTCAAATGTTTTCCTTGCTTCATTTCAGCAGGATGGATGATTTGTTATACACCCTAGTATTTTCTTAGTAGAAAACAAACTCCCAAAGACTAATTTTAATCTAACCGGTAATTATTGCAGGGTGGTAGTAGAAGTGTTGCCTTACTGTATATACAATTTTGCTTTAATACAAACCCGTAAGTTTAGCACTGTATTTTTGAAGACTATTTTTCTATTGCTTAGGTAAAGTAAAGACTATTTTCTAACTTCCCAGTACTGCTGTTTACGTCCTCAAGTGGGGGCAGTCATTTCTGCTGCAAGGTTATAATGAGTACTCAAAGTATATATAGTATATGCAGACCATGTCAGAGAGAAATGTCAGGCCAACCCCTTGCCCACTTAAGAATGTGAAGTGAATGAAAAATTTAACTAGGTACAAAAGAGTACCATTTATCCAATTATTTTTTATCTCCAGGACACTTTAAATAGGAGCCATCTCTATTAGGGTTTTATGACTCTAGACCTAAAATATTTCTCCCATGAACTTAGGGCTCTGCCCACCTATGGGTGACTCTTATGAACCATGAAAGTGGAGAGTAGTGACAGCTAGCATAGTTTCCAAGACAGAGAACTGGCTTTGTTTTATTTACCTTTTTCTGAGAAATTCTGAACACAAATGGATTTTAAGCAAAACCAAAAGTCAAGATCTCTCTGGAATAAACACATTCGCAAACTCTTGGCACAGGCTGTGCTCACGTCAAGAATGTCCAGCTAGAAGTTCTAGGAAATCAAGCAGCTGTCCAGTGATAACAAGAGCTTCAAAGGTCAGGAGACGGAGAATCTGCAAGACAACTGCAGGGGCAGGCTTCCTGAGAAGGCTTGCAACCTTATATCTCCATCTTACTAGGAGTACCCAGGCCTCATCTACTGCATCCTGTCTCCCCTCTTCTCTCCATCTCACCTACTGGCAAGTCAATTCTCTGTCCATTCACTAACAGGATATACAGACTCTGAACTGCACCTCTTGTGAAGTTCAGCCAACAAGCACATGTTGGTAGAAACTGCACTCACAGATTCCTTGATGCCTGAGAGTAAACACACAGCCAACCCTTTCAGAACCGCAAATGCAAACCCCTGAAGCCTATTTTCCCAATACATGAACATCTTGTGAACAACAGAAGCATTTGGCAAAGTTGTCCAGGCTCATTCAGTGCCCTGGATCCTCCATACTGAATGTCTGAGGACCAATTGCTTTGACACTACTTGGAAATTTTGTTTTCAGCATCTCAAGTCTCATCGAAGACATACAGAATTGGAGTCTGAATTTTGCTAAGTGCCAAGATAACTCACGTGCACACTCAATCTGGAGAAGCATTGTTTTCTACAACCATTTCCATGAAAGGTTTTTTCCCCCTCTTGGAAAGTTGGAGCAAGTCTATTTAACTTGAAATAAGCGACACTGTATGTAAAGAGAAAGCATGAACAAAACTATTAGTGATTCAAGATTTACGTAATGATGACGTTTATATGATGTCACATGAGAGAATGACATGCAAAATGCACACAACTTCCAAGAGGGCCAACGAATCTAGTTCACCTTGAGAACTACTGACAAAGAAACTTCAAAACTAGTACAAACTAAGTCTTTCCCAATATTGTCTATCCTTCTCCAGGAGATAAATATATGCATTTATTTATAAATTATGACCACTATAGAATTGATAGTGCATGTGTTACTCATAGTTTGAAATTTAAAAATCTGCTTCTGATATATAATTTTGCATAGATGAAACATATGGCTGTCTAAAGACAAATCTCATCCAACAAAAATCTACGTTCATGAAATAAAATAAAATCTATAGATCTATTTGTTTATTAGACTCTTTATGATAAAATATTTTCTGCTGAAAGACAGCGGCTTGAGTGGCAGAATGAATACTAGGAGTGAAGACACCTGGGTTCTAGTCCTTCTATGCCCTGGAAAGGCCAATTGCCTATTCTGGATTTCAGTTTTCCTGAGTGAATACTGGACAAATAACCAGTAGCCTTGACTCTATGACTCACTAAGTAATTTGAGCTGATCACTGGCATCTTAATTAAGTTGTGAGACAGTTATAGAAATGCAGTCATCTTCACTGATGTGCTCATTTCTGCTTCACTCTTTCAAATCTCAGCACCTGTTTGTCTTCATATATTGCACATACACAGTAAAAGTCAGCCTTTAAGATCATGTGCAAATATGTGTGCAGAGATTAAGGTGTAGAGCTAAGAAAGACACAGAAAATGAGACGCTGGTCTTTAGAAAAATTGCCTTTAATGTGTCAAGTCATGCTCATTCCTGTGTGGAGCCAGCAGCCACAAATCTCTGTTCTTGTATTTGGTTGTTGGCTGTTTTCCCACCATTATATTTCATTGCACATGTAGATTAAAGAAACTTTTGCTCTGAACCACAAAAATTGTAGTTTTGTAAGCAACTACCTAGGAATTCATGTTATGAAGTACATGGAAACTGAATACATCCCGTGGATGATTGATGAAACTTTAGGACACAAATGGCAAAATATTCTATTATAGATTTTAACAAATGCATAGAAAGAACTTTAATATGAGCACAACTTACCATCATCTGTGTCACTGATTTTTAATAGATGATACATTCTCCTAAGTGCCTGAGACCAGTTCTGGTAATCAGTTGTAGGTTAATGATCCATTGTAAACTAGTTTGATGGGAAGCAGCCAACCTATTGCTGCATATATAAGATCAAACCTGGGAGACGCTTTGCTTGACATGATCCAAGAGAATTGGTGAATCAGTTAATGAGCAACCAAAGGACCTGAGCTCCAGAGAAAAGTCTGTCTGGATAGAAACCTAGATCCTTTCTTTCTCTTTTTTTTTTTTTTTTAAATTCGGCTTCCCTCTGTCGTCCATCATTTGCAAAATGACTCGACCTGCCTTCAACAACTTTAATCTAACATAGACAAGAAAGAAACAGATCTGCATGTTCTACAAAGTGCCTTTCTTTACCTTTTTTTTTTTTTAAAAAAAAAAGCCTTCATTTTGGAAGAAAAGTGCATTGATTGGAAAGTGAATTTTGCCTTAAATGGATTTCTTTTAACTAAATGGAGAGATAAAAGAGCAGCCAGAAAAAGGATGACAAAATGATCTAAAGACTAACCAGCAAAATATGCAGAGATTTCTGTGTGTAGTTTAATTGAATCATCGCAGAACTGAAATGAATAGTGTCAGTCACTTTGCCTAAGTGTGATTGGAGATAAGCCTGCCAGCCCATGCCTCAAAACTTTCCATTCCGAAACAAAATATTGATGCGTTCTTGAATGACACTGAATTGTATGCCAAGCCCTGCAGAGGACAAGATGCACATTTTGAAGCTCTGCACATAGAAGGAAAAGTAGTAATAACCTTGAAATTATATCCCCCGTTTGCCGTGGATGAAAGCCTTGTGTGTACTTCATTGAACCAGGTTTCTTTTCTGACTTTTGGCTCAAGCACAGCACTGATGCTGCTAGGAGAGTCACTGAGCCTTCCATTTCCAGTTCTAGGTCGCATCACTGTTGCTACATAGGTTACATGACCCTGATCGTCTCTTTTGATTCCAGCCCAGATTCCACTACTGATAGGCACTTGACCTAGGCAGTGAATGCCTGAGACTGTGTGTAGAAATACTTAGCAGAAAACTGAGATCCATTTCTCCAAGTTAGGTAGACCAGAACCCTTGCGTCTCTGCTTCTTTCCGTTCTGCATAATTAAAATGTTTTCAGTCCCTCTTTCCAGGACCTGTTTTTCTCCCTAAAGATTAATAATGTAGAGTAGTAAACATGGGGTCTACAGGAACAAAATTACCCATAAACATGAATTTAGACCTTTATAAGATGGACCAATTATTAAATCTCCCCACAAACACAAACCTGAACTGAGATCATAAGTAATACTCTACTTAGATATGTACTTGCTTAAAGATTCAACCTGGTAACTTGTTATCTAAGAAATCTAAGCTATCTTGATGAGTAGGTATTGACAGTCTTAAAGAGAAACTTTAAAAATACAGACTTTTTGCTTCAGAGTTTATGATCTAACGAGAAAATCTACTTATAATTACTATCCTTTCTTATGATTAATAGACAAGTCATCCATGAATCACATGGGAATTTTCTCCTGAGTCTTTTATTTTCAAAGAAGGTAACTTTGGGTTTGAGCTCTGCATGGTATTGGGTTTCCAATGGAGGGAAAGGGTAGAAGATGAGATGTTCCAAAGTGTGGGACCTATCAGAACCCCACGAAATGGAGAGTATACATTAATTCAAATCTAACTGAAAATGGTAAATCTACATGCAATTATGAGTTAATTGATGAGAGGCATACACAACTCATAAGACCATGAGCTAACAGCTCTCCTGTTCACACCACTTCCTTTTATTTCAATTTAGAAAGCACTGAGACATGTAGAGGAGAAAAACATCCATCTAGATGGTCTAGCCAATGAGCAAATGGACTCACAGGTCATTTTGGTATACTAATTAATATTTATCTACTGCCATTTAAAAAGAGAAGAAAAAATTAAAAGCCTTTGTACTATCAAACATAAACTTTCGTAGTTATGGTCAATTTATGCCCACCTAGATAAACTTAAAAATACTGGCTTAGTTTGTCTGTGCACATTTTGCAAATTGGGAAGGCAGCCGTTTTACCACATTATCTAAAATGGAAGAAAACTATATAGCAAAAATACCTCTGAAAATCATTTGTTTTACTAAATTCCCAAGGAAAGTATTTTGAATTTTTAAAACTACCTCCCTTCCCCATCCTAATGACGTTCCTTCAAAGCTGCTTATAGTTAAGGAATGAAAGCTACCACATCTTATGTTTGGACTGGTGTTGATGGACTATTTGTTATATTTCTCATGTGACACTCCTAAGTATCTGTTATTTTACACTATATTGCTTTTTGTGGTTCAAAATCAGTATATGCCATATTGAAATATATACTCCTCATGTTGTAAATTTATCATGTAATACAAATGAAAATCTTTATTTAATGACTTATGATCTAACCGTATCTAATTTCAGTAAAGTTATGTCTATGTCTGCAAAGCAAAATTAAAAATCTGTAATCGTATATGCAATCATATATTTCTGTTGAAAACTGTGAATGTTCTGATTTTTTTCCTTCATCTTTGTCTGTAAGTGATACTGTATGTCATTGTATAGCTGACTTGGGCTTCTACTGTGTTTAAAGTACAGTCCACCAATTAGTGAAATGTCAACCCTTTGGCTTTGCTTCATGTCATTTCTGCGTGTTCTTTGCACCGTGAGACTTGCTTCTGTGCTCTATCAATAATTTTAAACAATGTGAGAGTCTCGTATAAACCAAAGCAATTCCGATGCAGCCCATTGAGTGATCATGCCCTGTGTAAAGCCATATTGAAGCAAAGACTCCGCTGTAGCATAAGGTTCCCTATTTCCAAAGCTGCCACTACCTCTCTCTGGCTCTTTCCCTATAAAATGCCAAGCAAAATTCAGCCTTGAAGTGGGAAATTAGAAGTGGTTACTAATGTTGTCATTTTTTAACCTGATAATAAACCTTCTAACTCACTACTTTACAGATTTATGCTAGGTTTTATGAATAACCATTTTTACATTTTGATATTTTGTAGACATTGGCTGATGAATAAAGTGCAGAAAGACCACACAGTAAGTCATCAGATTTTTTAATCATAGATTGCAAGTTTTCCCCTATCAGTGAGTCACCTCAAAGTGGTTGGCCAAAGCCATTATAATTTGTGTCACTATATTTGAAATACCCAACACAGTGCCTAGCTGGTAAAGTGTTTATTTCCTTTGCCTCCCCCAGTTCTATTTTCTTGTTTGGAATGCAAACGAACAGAATTGCATGGATGTTGCTAAAGTCATTTTTCTTGAAGAATTTTTGCTGCTAGAAGATCTATAATCATAAATTTGTAATTTAATTTGCCCAGACTCCCAAGAAATAAATACCCTCTTGGTTTGATTTTAACCATCAAACATATTATGGCATGGGAAGAGTCAGCCATTTATCAGAAATAATCTTGTTCTGATTTTAAAGGCTCATTTCTATGTGTCACTGCTGTGGTGTCTGCTTTCTTCTTTTAGTATTAAAGGATTATGCACTGCTAAGCACATATGATTTGTCTCTTACATTTTTCACTTGGTGAATCTCGGGTTATTGCACATTGTGCTTCCTGGTTTTCACAGATTTATCCATTTGCATTTATCCACTTTGTATGAATAACATGGACAGTTAAATCATTGTCAATAATACAAAAAATTATGCTAATTTCTCTCACATCATTTTTACTGCATGCCAAAAATAATGCTTGCTGAACAGAATCTTAGCAATTCCAGAATAATATGGTCATTATATTTCTATTTGTGTCATTATTGAAAATACCCAGCTCAGTGCCTGGCTCAATAAATATGTGTTTCCCTTGCTTGTCCTTCTTCTCTTTTTTTATTTGAAAAAAGGGGGCATGTGAGGAATATCATGCATATGGCTAAGACAATTTTATTTAAGACTTTTTAGAACACTTAATGATATATAATCAAGAAATTGTTCATCAAATTAAATAAAACAGATTTTCCCATTCGTGTTCACCCATCCCAATAAAAAGGCAAAATTCCTCTCCTTTAACTCATTTGTTTCATAGGAGAAGTTGACAGAAATAAAGTAAAATGAAACTGGATTTATGGGGAGCGAATAAGGGGGCTCGTTGAACTGTGGTAAAATTAAGGAAGGACCAGCCCATCAAGGGGTAAATGATGAACAGTGTGATTTATCACTATTACTAACACTTTTTCTAACAAATTCCATCAGACTGAGCTTGAATGGATAATCTTTACCTTTCAAGGAATTCTGGTCTGGAATCATCCAGTGCTCATGTTGTGTTACAGAACTCTGTAAGGTGTGCTTAGGATTGTTTGAGTTTTTTCTGCTCCCATTAATCCTCTAGCGCTGTGTCTTATTAGAGAATGGACATTCTCTTTTTCATGGTGACTATCAGTCTCTAAAACTTGGCCTTGGGCAAAAAAAGCACTGACTTTCTGTGCTTCTATTGGAACCATCTGCCTTTAATTCTAAGGCTAATGAGTATTTTTAACTTGCAACATTTGGAGTGTCTGTCACCAAAATTAAGAACCATACAATTAACGGTAGCCTGAGGCCATAAAATTGGTGACATGCTTTCTGAATGTATTGTGTGTGCTTTTCTGAAAGAAATCAGGAACTCACATTGCCACATCTTTCCAGAAGCAGGTCTAAAATCTGAACCCATGTGGTCCTCCTCCAACTATATAGTCTAAATCCCCATCCTGCTATTTAGAAACTGGAAGACACAACTTGCATCTTGGTGTGTAGAAGACAAGAGATAAGGTCATTGAACACTGCCCCCCAGGACATTACAGAATGTGGGGAAAAAGAATCTGCTGGATGTGCTAGCCCCTCTAAAGTGTGCAGGGGAAATCTAGCCAATTCTGGATAGTGTGAAATTCAGAATTTTTAACATCTAAAATTACAATTCTTTTATGGTAAGTTCCTCCCACACCATACTGCTCAACCCCAGCCATCCCTGGGAACATTAAACCTTCTTCTTTTTTTATAACCAGGTAGAGTCATATTAAAGTGTGTTCTTTACAATCTGATTTAAAGTATTTTATAAAATGCTTTATAAAAGGATGGAAGAAAAATGGGAATTTTATAAATGTGTTTTTAAAAGGTTGCAAATGCACCAGGGCATGTTTAGAGTGTGGTTGCTTCTTATGAGACATAGAATGTAACCTTTTTTTTTTCCATACATTGTTTTGTTTTATTTTTTCCATTCAAGAACATAATTAAAGATAAAAAAATTTTTTTTTCCTTTCTTCCCCTTCTCCCGGTCCCCTCCCACTACCCCCCACCCCTCCTCCCTCCCCCTTCTTCCTTGAAAGAGGGCATGGTGCCCTGCCCTGTTGGAAGTCCAAGGCCCACCTTAAGTGAGATTTCTAGTAGTTTGGTTTTCTATGAACAATACTGGTAGTACTTCTGAATTGTGTGAATTCATTATACATTTTCCAGTGCTTTCTTTAGAGTCAATGTTTTTTTGCAATGGTAAGTCTTTAGTTAAATTCATTTAAATAAGTTGTTTCCTTGTATGCTTACACCACATATTATATGACAGATGGAACTTGAAGCAAGCTCTCTCTTTAATAATCTTTATTACAACTTGGTTTTTGTTTAGTTTGGTTTGACTTGGCTTTGGCTTGGCTTGGTATTAAAAAAGAGGAAAATGGCATTCTTGAACTAAAATATTGAGGCACATGCTCAAACATTTTACCTTAGGCCACTCATCTATGTTTTTTCAAAGACAAAATTTGTACTCATCTTTCAACACCTTCTCTTATTTTCCTTCTAATTCTAAATCAACTCTGAGTCATTCTTTCAAATAGACTGAGTTCTACGTCTTCTTCTACTGACCTCATGTTCCTTGTCTTTATTCATTTGCCAAGTTCAAGTCTTGAAAATGCAAACATTACTGGAAGCACCCAGAAGTTCCTTGGATCTTCTCCTGGGAACAACCAAGAGCAATCATTAAGAGAATTTCCAAATCCGGTATTCAATCAGATTGTGAAACACAAAATCTTAGTGACAGGATTGACATTTTCTTGTATTAACTTTTTCCAGCCTAGAATTTGTCTACCTCTCAATCTAAAATCTCAGTTATGATTCAACCATATTTTTATTGAACAAAGTATTTCATAAATGCCTGGAAATTACATAGGAAAACATAAAACATAACAAACAGCTATTAATGAACATCAGATTTTCTCAATATCAACATTTCCCCTTACATGGTTCATACATTTTTTTAACCAATGAAACATCACAGATGCTATCATATTCTTCGAAACTGAATTCTTTATGCCTTCACTCAATGTTACCCACAATCTTGCAGTTGTCAAATATACTTCTTGCCTTTCAAAAAACTACATTTATCTCATGTCCACATTTCAGTAAGTGATATGTGCAATCCTTCAAATTGTATGGATTATTATAATTTATAAGGTTCATCTCCTTGTCCCTTGGGATAGAATTTTCTGAAGTAGCTATAGGCATATATCACTATGTCCTTTGACCTTTTTTATCACTAGAATTTTTTCTTTTTTCCTTTTTTATTGATTTTTATTGAGCTCTACATTTTACTCTGCCTCTCCCCTCCCCTTCAACCCTCTGCCAAGGTCACCATGCTCCCAATTTACTCAGGAGATCTTGTATTTTTCTACTTTCCATGTAGATTGGATCTATGTAAGCCTCTCTTAGAGTCCTCATTGTTGTCTAGGTTCTCTGGGATTGTGATTTTTGGGCTGATTTTCTTTGCTTTATGTTTAAGAACCACTTATGAGTGAGTACATGTGATAATTGTCTTTCTGGGTCTGGTTACCTCACTCAAAATGATGTTTTCTAGCTCCATCCATTTGCCTGCAAAAATTCAAGATGTCATTATTTTTTTCTGCTGTGTAGTACTCCATTGTGTAAATGTATCACATGTTCCTTATCCATTCTTTGGTTGAGGGGCATTTAGGTTGTTTCCAGGTTCTGGCTATGACAAGCAAAGCTGCTATGAACATAGTTGAGCACATGTCCATGTGGCACAATTGGATATATACACAAAAGTGGTATTACTGGGTCTTGAGGAAGGTTGTTTCCTAATTTTCTGAGAAATCTCCACACTGACATCCAAAGGGGTTGTACCAGCTTGCATTCCCACCAGCAATGCAGGAGTGTTCCCTTTACCCCACAACCTCTCGAGCCTAAGTTGTCATCAGTGGTTTTGATCTTGGCCATTCTCACAGGTGTCACTGGGATTTTTAAGATGCAAGCAGCTTCCACTTATTGGTTCTATCTGCTGGAAGCAATTGTATAGAGAATGAAGAGTTTATCCATGACATAAATGTTGACGGTGATATAAAAAGCATATCTTAGCATTCCCTAGATACCGACAAATCATTAGCTCCAAGGTAATGCATCAATTTACCTGTCCCACCCATGTAGGAGCCTCCATTCCTGACCTTTTTTTAGTCAACTAGTATTGTTGTGGCATATTAGTTTAAGATGCGTTGCATTTGCTTATGCTGTGGACTTAACTTGTTTAATAATGCAAAGATGTGTTGCATTCTTTTATATTGCATTTGTTTAACTCTGTAAAGTTGTGTTACTTTGCCTGCCTAAAATACCTGATTGGTCTGATAGAGAGGTGAGTGGCCAACAGCTGGATAGAAGATGGAGAAGTTGTGCTGCCAGGTAGAGAGAATACATAGGAGGAAAAATCTAGGCTCGAGAGAAGAGTGAAGAGCGAGAAAAAGAGGAGAGGAGCCAGGGGCTGCCACCCTGCCACCCAGCCAGCCACGGAATAAGAAGGAAAGAAAGAATATACAGAATTTTAAAAAGCAAAAAAATCCCAGAGGTAAAATGTAGTTAAAGAGAAACAGTATAATGTAAGTTAGAAAGCAGGCTAGAAACAAGCCAACCTAAGGCTAGGCATTCATAAATAAGAATAAGTCTTTGTGTTGGAGTTGGGCAGCGGGCCCCCAAAGAGAAAAAAAATACATAGTATTGTCATATGTTTTCTTTTTTGGCAATTTGATAAGAAAGCCATCTCTTATCTGAATTACTCATTCGTTACCCACTTGTGTTATGTTTCTTTTGTCTTAGCCTGCATTTAACAGATCGTAATTTGTGCTTCTGTCTACTCCTGCCCTGGTACTTTCATATTATTCCTATGCCTCCTGCAAAAATCTGACTATCTAGCAAATCAATTCCCACATCACTACACTCCCTTCCACAAAACATTCTGTTCATTCAGTTGTTCATCATCTAAATTTTGAGATGATCCTATCCTATCTCCTAAACTCTTGGACTGGGAACTAGCCTGTTATGTATTAAAGCTCTATATTAATTCCAAGAGAAGTTTCAAGGTATTGCTCCTTGCTTGTGAGCGTGACCCATTGCTTCATTTGCATGAGCCTTCAGTGAGATTTGTATTATTATTCATGAGTATTTGTGCTTGTTATATGAAACTCCTTTCTAAGCAACTGTTAAGTTTTCTTGATATTGTCATTCCCACCTTTTGAAAAAAATATTCTATTCTATGCAGTTACTTCTCAGTAAAACCATGAACTCAATTTTTTAAAAATTTATCTTTTATTTTGCAACTTAAGTGACCTCTATTGATTCTTACAATGTGTAGATTTTCTTAGATTTTCTTTTTTTAAAAAATTATATCCTCACAAAACAACTTTAGTCCTTCTTTCCAATACTTACACTTCTAATTTGTCTTTCACAATCTATTACTTAGAGTACAGTTTCCAATATGTGGTGAATGTAAGCAGATAGAAAATGCCTTCTTCCTGGCTCCTAATTTCAAAAAGAGTGTGGCTAAATGTTTGCTTTTAGGTGTACTCCATCATATAGCATTTATACATACCCTTGGTTATGTTAATGAAATCCCTTTATGTTCATCCCTTTGTAATTAATATGAGCATGTGACTTTTCTCCATAAATGAATGAATGAATTATTATAGTAAAATTGTTCAGAGAAATATCTTTGGGCTAATTTGCTATTGTATTCTTGAGGAAACATCACTTGTTTATGGTGCAGTTTTATCAATTTTATTAGTTCTAATTTGCTTTTAAAAATCAGGGCTTTTGCACTTATGAGGCCCATCATTTCGCTGCTTAAGATAGAGTTTTATGAAGTGTTCACAGATAGATTAAAATCACCGTTTAAAGATTTTTTTCTTGCTGTGGTTCTATTAACTTTTGCCTTATATATCTGTAAGCCATATTATTAGGTGTGTATTGGCTTAAATTTTCAATCCTTCTAATACAGTGGTTCTCAACTTTCCTAAAGCTGCAACCCTTTAATACAGTTCTTCTTGTTGTGGAACCCCAACCATAAAATTATTTCATTGCTACTTTGTAACTGTAATTTTGTTAGTTATGAATCATAATGTAAATATCTGGTATGCAGTATATCTGATATGTAACCCTGTAGCAGTCATGGCCTATGGGTTGAAACCACTGTTCTAGTAAGTTTAGCTCTTTCACTGTTAATTCTGATGTTCAGTGATTCCTTTATCATAACATTTATTTTTTCTGACACTCATGTTCTTATTCTCTAGTGAATTTCTTGCCATCGCTTTAAATTGTTCTGTCACTGTATTACACACATCTAGATTTTCATTTACCATTTCCAATTGAGATTTTGTGTGTGTGTGTGTGTGTGTGTGTGTGTGTGTGTGTGTGTATTTTATGGGATCAGTTTTCATTTCTTCATTTAAAACATTTTTTCTTTGTCTTTTGCAACCTGAGTTATATGAATCAGTCTAATTTTGTAATACTCATTACAATAACAGGTATTAATTGATGATCCTTGACAGGTCACTATAAACTTGTGACCCTACAAGTTTAGAGGCAGCTCTCCACACACAGGAACAACAGGAGTGAGAGGGCAAGTTCTTACAAATCTCACTCTGCTGTGATTAGAAGGAATAATTTGCCTTGATTGGGAAGCTCGAAAATGACACCCATGAAGAAAAGGGCCAAGAAGTTCCAACCACACAGTTTACTAAAATATAAATTATGACGTCCTTGTGAGTACAAATTCTCTTCATTGAGATCACCCATCGGCCATTCTACCACATCCATTACTGAATAGTACTTTAACAAATACTTTGTGGTTTCTTTCTCATCTAGAAATATAGATGGGAAAGCAGAACCCAGGACCAGCAGAAGTAGGGAGGAAGAAAGGGTATGGATGGTCAAACATGAGCAAAGTATAGTGATACATATGTCAAAATGAAGCCTGTTATTTTTTATAACAACTAATAATAATGATGATGATTTCTTTTGAATGAGCATTGTGCTAGCATGATTAAGCAATATGGGTGCACTCTGTGGGCTCTTGGGTATTGGAGTTCAGTAGACAAACCAAAGCAGAATGTATCCCAGGTCTCTGCAGAATGTGGCTTTATAAAAAGGAGCAAGTCCGATCATTCTGCTAGGACATGTCCGAATGCCTTTGCACTTTGTACTCCTTCTCAAGAAAATCAGTATTGCATGAAATGGTCCTGAACCACACCCCTACTGCGGTTCCTTACGCTTTCTATTTGTTATCTCGTCATCCCGTACACACCGCTCTTCACAGTCCATTAATGCTGAGAAGGACACCTACAATAGGAGATTTTATGTGACTTTTCCCTCACCAAAAACTTTCTAAAAAAAAAAAAAAAAAGGCATTCCCCTTCTATTCCACTCAAGAACTAGAGATGTGGAGGATAACTTTGGAAATGCTAGCATTTAACCCTTATACTGGACCTTATTCTGATATTGGCAAAAGGCCTTGGAGGCAAAGGCAAAGTTCATTTGCTCTCAGAACTTAACTAATCAATAAGTGGTAAACCTATATGGCAATCCCCCTTACAGTCACCAGTGAAGTTTGTCCAGCTTTTATGTTCAAGGAGAAATTCTCAAATTTCCCAACCTGATCAAATACACTCCACTTTAGGGAAATTCATTATCTTGGAAGTAGCTTCAGGTGGAGGTAAAACATGGATCTTCTATCCCCTACCCCATTTACCAGCTGTTTTGATAGAGAAGCTCTTCTCTGATCCTGGGATATACTTAGGAAGACTATGCCTCATCTGCCCAAGGAGAACAGAGAAGAGAGCAATTAAAAATAGTTGTCTCCCAAATGCCAACTCAGAGGCAGCATCTATTTAACTGGCATTCTGGAATGAACCCTGGGTGAGATTTGGATGCATATTCCAGTGAACCCTTAGGGTGAGGGAGAAGTTTTTCTAGATGGAATGTCTCTCCTCACCCTCCCGGTTTTCAGATTCAGTGAATATTATTTAACACTACAGAAGTCAAATGAAAAACATTTTAAAAATGGCTCTATGAAAGATTAGTTAAACCATAAATTGATGCTATCTTATTGGCATACACTTGAAACATACATATGTGTTGACCTAGAAACTCTTCTTCAAAGAATTTGTTCAAAAAGGGAAAATTAAGTACATGCAATTCTGTGTGTAAAAATGGTGGAGAAGGACATATTAAACAAGACTTGTCTTGTAGTCAAGCTTGGAAGTCGTCGCTCTTACTCCAGCAGTGAGAAGCTAAACTAACTGAAATTAATTATTTTCCTTGAACCCAGCAGAGAAGTAATGTTGCAAAGAGAATTGTCATCCTGAAACTTAGACACAGGTGAGTCCTAACAGGTGCAAACAAGCTCTTAGCAGGAGCATAAGCCACTGACCCCAGAACTAGCAGGAACACTGAAACAGTCATGTTGACAAACTACTAGAGGTTAGATATGGACTAACATGAAAAGGGCAAGTCCCTGGCAGCCACCATTAGGATGACTTCTTAACTTTTATTTCTCTTTTTTTAAGAACATCCTACATTGCCAAGGTTTAGACCATCTTGTTCTTTTGGCTGAAAAAAAAAAAAAAAGGCAGAAATACACTTAGCACCTTCCATTTAGCAGGAAGCTGTTCTCCAGGGGGAAGGATCTTGCTAAAGTCCTATATTGGGAAGGGCATTCTCCAGCACCCCCTACTCTTCTGTGACAATTAAGGGAGAAGCAACGAAAGAGAACAGGTAACAAAAAAAGAGCTTCAAAAACTAGGGTGAAGCTGGCAAACAGAAAGGCAACGATGCTTTGTTTAACTTGCTTTGTTTTGTTTCTTAAGTTACTCTAGCACAACAGGAACTGTATAGTCCTACTCCAGGGCCATGCATCTACTGAAAGACTGAAATCTAATCATAAAATTCTAGGACAACCATGTGCAGCTGTAGCTTTAGCAGTAGCCAGGCTTTAAAGATAGTTCAAAGGTGGCAGTTGCCACCAAGCCTGATGACCTAAATTTGATCCCCTGAGAAGAGAACTGACTCCTGAAAGTTGTCGTCTAGTCTCTGCATAAATGATGTGCATATGACCACACACACACACACACACACACACACACACACACACACACACACTAAGTAGATAATAAATGATAATTTTTATAAAAGACCCACTACCCCCAAATTCTAGGGTTTTTTGTTTTGTTTTGCTTTGTTTTGTTTTTTATTTTTTTTTCTACAGTCTGGTTTTAAAAAAAAATTCTAGTTTTAAAATAAAGATTCTGAGGGAAAATCAATAACATCGGGGAACATCGTAGGAGGCTCAGGCAAAGGGATCATGAATTTAAGGTCCGCTTACTTAGTAATGACACTGTCAAAGACGAATCAAAACAAAACACACCTAAGAAATTCTAATTCTCTAGTTCTTAAGTCATGGGAAACATTTCTTAGAGCCTACATCTAAGCAGGCTAACATAAAATCTCATGTTAAAAGTCTTTTTACCTCAGATATTATCATACATCACACAGCAGGTTTCATTTGAAAAAAATCACAAAAGATGCTCAAGTGCTAAAATAAAAAGTAATATCTGAGAAGATGAGGCAAACATAAGAACCAGACTTGGATATGTAACTATCATAATTATCAGGCAATTTTAAATAACTATGCTTAATATGTTGAAGACTCTGATGAGGAAAGGATACACATAATGTCATGTAATGAGAGAAAGAAGCCCTAAAAGAAAATTGAAGAAGTACTAGAAGTCAAGAGTACCATGACAAAAATGTGCAGTGCCTTTAACAGACTTTAGAAGATACCATTCAACTGAGGAAGGAATTAGTTCATGCCAGCCTGTGTCAATAGAAATTTCCCAAACTAAAATGCAATTAGAAAAAAAGGGGTAGCATAATATCATCAAAGAACCACAGAATAATTTCAAAAGGTGTGACATACTGAAATTGAAATATCAGTAGTCAAAGACAGAACAGAGTATTGGAAATAATAGTGACTGCCATGGTCTGAGCTCTCTTATTGCTCCTGAAATTTGTGTATTGAAATCTTCATGCATGAAGTGATAGTCTGTAGATGGTTACATCATGAGAATGGCATTCTTCTGAGATTTGTGCCTTTAGGAGAGACATTCTAAGGAGCCTGTTTAACCTATTTCTGTGTAAGGATACATGAAAATAACCACATGATGACTATGACCTTAACCTGCTCAAAAGACTTACTTAGTAATGACAAAAGACTGCTGGTGCACATCTGTTGATGTGGGATTCCCTTCTGCATATGTGTTGCTTTTATTGGTTTATGAATAAAGAAGTTGTTTTGGCCTGTGATAGGTTAGAATAGAGCTAAGCGGGAAAACTAAACTGAATTCTGGGAGAAAGTAGGCAGAGTCAGTGAGATGCATTTAGCCACTGCAGGAGACAGATGCGCTGGAACTTTACCAGTAAACCCACGAGCCTCATCGCAAAATATAAAATAATAGAAATGGGTTAATTCAAGATGAGAGAGCTAGCTAGAAATACACTTAAGCTATTGTTCAAACAGTATTGCAAATAAAATAGTTTGTGAGTGATTATTTCGGGTCTGGGCAGCGGGGAACAAACGAGCAGCCTCTACCAACATTCTGTAGTCTCCAGAATAGTGAGAAATATATTTCTATTCCATAAATTACTTAGTATCTTTCACATCAGCCTACATGGGCTAAGACAGTGGTAAAACACTTTCCAGAATTAAATAAAATACATAATGGAGTATTATTAAAGAATCTGAGAAAATGGTTCAGATCTTCCTTTTGTGTGAAAAGCTGTGTTATGGGTAGTTTACTAAATTGCATGAGTATTAACACAAATATGTAATCCTGTATTTAAGAAAATTTGCTCTATGCCCTAAAATATCTATTTTGGATAAATTTCTGTGGGAGGCAGAAAAGAATATATATTCTGAGTCTTTGGCTGTCATATTCTCTAGCTAACTGTTAAGTCTATGTGATCTACAATTTCATTTTACCCTGTTGTTTCTACATTGATTCTTTTCTAAATGGCACATCTATTGATGATAATAAGGTGTTAAAACCATGCAGTACTACTAAGGTAAAATTATGCTTATTTTAAATTGTCTGATAGTAACAACACCTATGTATTTTTATAAACTAATAGTATTGTTTTAGAAAACTAGGTTGCTGAATATTTGTGTGTACATGTTTATAATCATTAATATTCTTGATAGATTTGTTCCATTATCTATATAAATTATGTTACCTCCATTATCACTTCTTGCTAATTTTGTTTTAAAGTCAATTTTGTTAGCTATAAGTGAGTGCAGATTCTCCTGCTTTCTCTCAGGTTCTATTGCCTGGGGATATCTTTTCTATATTTTTACATTTAGTTTGTGTTTTTCTTGGCCAATTAGGTGCACACCTAGAAAGCAGCAATTGAATCATTTTGTTGTGTTGTGTTTGAGGGATGGGTATTAGGTAGACTAGTCTGGGTCTTTTAATTGGATACTTGGTACCATTAACATCAGTTAGAACTGGAAGATATGTACTAATACCTTCCATTTGCTAACTATTTTGTGGTATTTGGCCCTTTCTTATCTTTGTTGACTTGTCTACTCATGTAATGAGATTCGATCTTTCCCATATTCTCAAGGTTGTGAAGACTTTGAGAACCACAAATAAGGATGGGAAGGAAAGGGAGAAGAGCCATGTTGTGTTATAGTTAAAACACTAAGCACACAGGAAGAGGAAAGGCTATGGAAAGCTTCAAGACAGCACCATGTTGCATATAAACCCCTATGTCCAGAGTTCTCATAGCCTCTTGTACCCAGATATGCAGCTCTTCCCCAGGATCTGGGAAATTCTTTTCTATTATTTTACTTAAATTATGTTCTGTCTCTTTAGTTTGTACCTACTCCCTGCTTCTCCTTCTCTTTCTCCAAATCATAAATTTGGCTGTTTAATGGTTTCTCAGAAGTCTTGCAGTATCTGTTTTTACTTTCCTTATTTTCTTTATTATCATCTGAATATTTATATTTCTCTGTCTTCGAGCTCTGATAGTCTACCCTCCAGTTGATCCACTTGACTGGTGAAGATTTAACTGAGTTTTTATTTAGTTTATTCAACTTTTCACTTTTGAGACTTCAATTTGTCTGTTCTTACTTTCTAGTTCTTTGTTGAAGTCTTCTATGTGCATGATTGTCCTCATTTTTCCCAGTAGTTTATTCATATTCTGTTCATTCGTTTGGGAGTTAATTTATATCTTCTTTGAATTTGTTGATGCTTCTTACCATCATTCTTTTCCATTTGGGCTAAAATTTCACCTACTTTACTATCATTAAAATCAATTATTGTGGAATTTTTCACTCTTTCAAGGAGTCAGGTTTATCATATTCCTTGTATTTCTGCATTTGAATTTGTACATCTCAGTGTGGTTTGTGGGCAGAGGCAGCTACAGTTACTCTCAGATATCCAGTTTCTCAGAACAAAATGGGGTGAAGTACAAGCCTCTGGCCAGTTATCCCGAGTCTCCATCACATCTAACTGCTCTTGTGGCAGGGAAGCCACATATGGATGCAGCAACCAATGCCTATAGAACATTTCCATCTTCCGTCCTTTGGGTCTCTGATTTGTGGTTAACTCGGCTCCCATAGATAACCACTTGCTGCCACTCATCCCCTGTGGCGCTCTGGTAGCTAACAACACTGATTGATGAGTCACTGAAAATGAAATGAAAAGCAGTCTGCCCTGTGACTCCTACTGACTTCCCACTGAAAGGAGCCTCCCATGGTTCTGACTCAGTCTCTCTCCTGTAATTAGACTGGCTCTCCAAGCAAATACAAAGTGGATCCGCGCCTGACCCTTCCTGGATGATTCCATAAACTGGACAATGCAGGGATGCTTTACTCCTGAAACTGAAGACTCATATGAGAGCCTGTCAAAATGGGTTCCACCATCACTGTGACCAAATGCTGAGAACAAGACAGAATTTTCCCAGTGCCAATAATCTGTACAGTCTCCAGGACACCTCCAGGACAGCCTGGTTAGACTGCAAATGTGTTCAGTAACGAGATCTGTATTAATTGTGTTTTCTGGACAACTCACTTGCTTTCTTTTAGCTCAATCTCTGCCTTCTGCCATCCTGTTTCTTCCTGGTTCACATGATGATATCTGTGTCTCTCTCTATGTCTTTGTCTCTTTCTCTCTGTGCCTTATCTCTGTCTATGTCTATCCGTGTCTCTGTTCTCTGTCTCTTTTCTTTTAACATTCTCTTTGGTCGCTTCTGAACTATCAGTGCTTTCCTGCTATCAGCCATCTCAAAGAGTAACTGGTAACTGTTACTGGCCATCCTGCTCTATGACCCAGAGATGCAAGCAATCACTGGGGGTAACTAGTGGGAGGTTCTCTCCCTCCCACTCCCTTCATGTTTTTCTGGGCTTGAGTGTGTCTTTGCTTGTCTGCCTGCTTAAGAAAACACATTTTGTGATCATCAGAATAATCACATCTTTAAATAAAAGAAATAGTCACTTACTTCTTCTCCAAGAATTATTCAAAATGAACTATTTTGCTTCCCACTCTAGAAAGTTCCTCTTGTTGGGTGCCTTAGCAAAACCTCAAATTGTACAACACACCCCCCAAAATAAAATTCCAGTCAGGAAGACTGTAGCTTATAGGGTTCCCAAAGGTAAAACTGACAGTGCGGAAAAGCTGAAGAGCACAAGGCAGATTTGGGGGAACAAACACCTGATGGCCACAGTCCAACAGCATGCATGACAGACTCAGAGCCTAAGAGAAAGGCTATATGTCTGTCCACTGCCCTCACTGATGTATTATCCTGCAGGACTTGATCAGCCACATCACATGGCTGTTCCCTACAGCTCTACAACCCTAAGAACATATGAGCTAGAGGCTGGGATCCCAGCAAGAGATCGGAATTTATATTGAACTCATAGCAATTGTGTCCTCACCTTGTCCTGTTGCTTCCTGCAGGCATTAGGGATAAACAGTCATTTCTTTGATGTTGTTGAAAGATACGTCAAAATCAATTGCCTTTTTGTTAGGAGTAAGTTAGACATAAGAAATGGAGCTGGGGAAAAGTGTGGAGGGTGAGGGAAAAAAGAGATACGCAAGATGGTTCTCACAGATGGCAATTGGCCTGCCTCTGTATCTTGGTAAGAGACTCTGACCTCACCTCCCATGATAAGATACCCTCTAGGGCTAGAAAGATGGCCCAGGGATTGAGAATGTTTGCTGTTCTTCCAGAGGATCAGAGTTCAGTCTCCAGCACCCACATAGGATAACTTACAAATGCCTTTAATTCCAGCTTCAAGGGATCCAGCACCTTCTTCTGACCTCCACAGGCCCCTGCACATACTTGGCACTCTTTCACACACGTATACATAAATAAAAATTATCAGCATTTTAAAAAAGAGAAATGAAGATACCCTCCAAAATAGTTGGATATCTTTACCTTGGATTTGTAGGGTGATATCACAAACAAGAACTTGAAGAAAATTCAAGAAGGAATCAACAATATCTAGTTCAAAACAATTTTGAGAAAACATTTGAGAAAGAGAAAAGAATCTACACCTACAAATTAGAAATAGCATAAAGCAGAAAGGTTAAGGTAGAGGAAGCTCTAGGTCAGTCCCCTCTGTCTGCCAGGTTAATCCTCTCATACCTTGGCAAGGACATTTTCTCTTTTAATAAAGATTTGCTTGCTGACCACGGTGTGCTTTCTCTGTGTACATATTTCTCCCTGAACACTCAGCGAGAATACAAGAATGGAAGATACTTGCCACAGCACTTTCTGCAAGACTGAGTCCATCGAACCCTCCTCTTTTCCCTCTCTAAGTTAATTGCATTTGTCACTGTCTCTCCTGCAGGTACTGCTCTAAAAAACACATTGTCACCCACTTTTAAATGGTGGAAACCTGGAAGAGATGGTCTCATAACCAGCTGGTTGAAACATAAATATATGTTCCTGAATGGGAATAAAATAAAGACAAATATTGCACACCTTGTACATGAATATAAATCAAAAGTGCATTTAGGCTGAATATGTAGTAGCTAAGTGGTGGGTCTTTTGTGTAGCATGCTCCAAGGCCCTGGGTTTGACCCTCAGCACAACAAATAACAACAATAATATTATTAATATTAAAAAGAAATGTCACAGCTGGGTGGTGGTGGCACATATCTTCAATCCCAGCACTTAGGAGGCAGAAGCAGGAGGATCTCTGTGAGTTCAAGGACAGGCTGGTCTACAAAGTGAGTTCCAGGACAGTTCACAGAGAAACACTGTCTCAAAAAATCAAGTGTGTGTGTGTGTGTGTGTGTGTGTGTGTGTTTGTGTGTGTGTGTGTGACATGAAAATGCATTCATCCAAAACAGTATACATGCCAAAAAGGTCTATACATACATTAAATAGTTGTCTGTAGGGATTAAAGTTACAAAGTAGAAGGACTGATGAATAAGAAATTTAAAATACTATGAAAATACACTCACTCCACAATTGCCAACTCATTCAAACAACTGAAAGTATTAAGCAAATCCAGGACTTTATGTAGCTACTCAATACTCAGTTCTTCACAATGAATGTCTCTTTCCCTATAGTTCATATCTTTTCTCTACCACTCCATTATTTATTTATTTATTTATTTATTTATTTATTTATTTATTTATTTATTTTGTAATGCTGGCTTTGAATCAGGTCCATGAATATGCTAGACAAACTACATCCCAAGCACCTTTTTTTTTATTTTTTTTCCATACATTGTTTTGTTTTATTTTTTCCATTCAAAAACATAATTAAAGAAATAAAATTTTTACCTTTCTTCCCCTTCTCCCGGTCCCCTCCCACTACCTCCCCAACCCTCCTCCCTCCCCCTTCTTCTTTGAAAGAGGGCATGGTGCCCTGCCCTGTTGGAAGTCCAAGGCCCACCCCCATCCCTCCCGGCCTAGGAAGGAGTGCATTCAAAAAGACTCGGTTCTCAAAAAGATAATACATGCAGAAGAGATAGGTCCTGGTGTCATTGTTGATGGGTTCTCCATCTGCCAACTTTCGCCGCCA